>SJYC01086125.1:0-16420 GCA_006408675.1 Madoqua kirkii | reverse complement strand
CTCCAATCAGGATCACCTCAATAATAGTATTAGATGCTAAAATCCAGGCAAATGGCCTGTAAAACTCTGAGTGAAAATATTTTTCATACTCAAATTCTTTTACCAAACCAAACTACTAAGTAAATGTGAAAATAGAAATCTTCAAAAATGCAAAGACAAGAAATGTCCCTCTCACTCACTTTCTTTAGAAGACAGCGACAGCGGCATGACAACACAGTGAATGAGGGAGCGAGACACAGAAGCAGCGGCCCCGGGACAGAGGGCCCCTAACCCGGGACGACCCCAGGTGCACAGGGCAACCCTAGGAGCACAACATGCCCAGAGCTGATGAGCATGACCCACTCCTGGAAGAAGAATTCAGGAATGGGAGAGGGTGAGCCAAGCCATTGTTCTATTTTATCATACATTTTCTCACAACTGAGTGACTTTCACTTAATACATATTCTATACCATGCAACTTTTTAACTGGTATGTGCTATTTTCATTAAAAAAAGAAACATCATTTTTAGAAATTTACATTGGTTACAATATGTAACATTTCCTTGGAGAAGGAAATGGCAACCCACTCCAGTACTCTTGCCTGGAGAATCCCATGGAGGGAGAAGCCTGGTAGGCTGCAGGACATGGGGTCGCAAAGAGTCAGACACAACTGAGCAACTTCACTCACTCACAGTATGTAAAAATGAGGAGATTTCACATAAAAATAAAAATGTATGGTTTATGTCAGTCAAGATGGGCTAGTTTAAGACACAAATGACAATAAACTCAACAATTAAAAAAAAAAAAAAAACACTAAGTTCTCAATGGGCTGAAATGGTCTCTGCTTATCTTATCACCCAAGGAGACTTATCACCCAAGGAGACTGACAGAGGACTCAATCCAAAAACATGTCCCCGTGATTTGAAAGGAAGGAAAAAGAACATACCAAATCATAACTATCCTTAAGGCTTCTACCATGCCTGAGTTCATAGAATAGACTATATAATTCATTTACAGAATAGATTACCGGTGGACCCATGTTTATTTTTAGCAAGAATCTGTAGGAGCTGAGTAGCAATTATTTCTTTGAAGATGTGTGCACACACAAATTTGCCGAAATACTCATGACATTCTAAAGTCTCCCTGACCATTCACTACTGCACTTTCAATTTTTTATAGCATATTTTTAATAGTAGCAATAAAAATAAAATGAAATATTTGTCTATACCCATAGAAGAAAAAGAAAATTAGAACAAGAGAATTGAGTGTTTAAAGAAAAATGGAATAGATCTTATTTCATCATAGAAGTGAAGAATACTCCTATGAATTCAGCCTGCAAACAAGGCATATTTTCTTGCACACTCATTTACTTTACCTTGCTTTGAATTGTCCCCTCAAAATATGTACTGAACTTCTAACCCCCTATACCTCAGAATGTAGCCTTATTTATAAATAGAGTCCTTGCAGAGGTAATTCCCTAGTGGCTCAGATAGTAAGGAATCTGCCTGCAATGCAGGAGATCCAGGGTGTCCTGGGTCAGGACACTGGTGGAGAAGGAAAAGGCTAGCCACTCCAGTATTCTGGCCTGGAGTATTCCATGGACTGTATAGTCCATGGGGCCACAAAGAGTCAGACACTTTCACATTTTCACAGATGTAATTAGTTAAAATGAGATCATCCTAGGGTAGGGTATATCCTTAATCCACTATAACTAGTGCCTTTTAAAAAAAGATGGAAAATAGACACAGGGAGAGAATGGCATGTGACCACAGAGGCAGAGATTGAATTTATACCACACAAGCCAATAAGCCCCTGGGAACCAGAAGTAGGGAAGGATCCTCCTCCAGAGACTTCAAAGGAAGCAAGCCCTGGCGAGACCTTGGTTTTGATCCAGAGTTGTCAGGGAATGAATTCCCATTGTCTAAAGCCACCCAGATGGTGGTACTGTTTTTCACTGCTGCCCTGGGAAACTGAGACTCCCTACGCCCTGCAGGACCACACCCTGCTACTGAGAGCACTGCGGAAGCATGGACCTGGGAGAGCTCCGCATCTGTCTCTCCGAGTGAAGACTTCCTTCTTCTGCTGTGTGTTTAACGGTGACACAGCAGACCGAAGAAATCTTTCTGATCCTGATAGTGTCATTCAGCAAGCCAAGAACAATTCATTGCCAGTTAGTGGCCATGGACTTAGGGTTATAGACTTTGTAGATTAACTGCTGTAGGATCCACAATCCCATTAGTAAACTGGTTTCTTCAAGGAGGGGCATGTGAGCGCTACAAATCACAAGAGTCCAAATTCGAGGGTTTAGAGCAGCCAGCAGGGAGCCAATATTCCAAGTAAACCAGCTGGGGTTAAAATCCAAGCAGAGGGCATGAGCCAAAAGATCATTCCAGAGGGTGAGGATGGAGTGTAGGCTCAGGTTCAGAGCAGAGAAGTAAATCCACATAAGAAGCACAGTGAACAATGGCAGTTCCTCGATTCAGACAGAGATTCAGCTGTCCCTGCAGAGGTGTGTCTATCAAGTCTCAACAGAGAGCACATGTGACAGGCGAGGCAGGGCAGTGGAGGCGCACAGGGCCGGTCCACAGCGGCTCTCCTTGCACCTCCTTCAGAGCCCTTTCAGAGAAGAGTCACACCCATCAGAGTGAGGTGAGCGTATTGACCTGACTCAAGTACCCAGACCAGGCCTGGAGATGACTCACTAACTTACAAGAGGCTGCATTGTCAACAGGAAGAAATAGCCTATTTTGCCTGTAAATACCATGTCATTTGGGAAATGATATTTTAATTGCCTGTTGGTGGTCTAGCCTTGTTTTTTAATCTTACAAATCAGGGCTTATGTCTTCTTATTTGTGTTGTGTCAAAACTGTCCTCCCTGCGTTGTGTTTGCTATGCTTTCTCTATTTCTCACAAATCACACAATTTTTTATAAGGGGGTTCAGCTTCTATCTTTGTTTTCCATCATGTTCAATCAGTTATAATTCTCCTACATCATTTCTCTCTCCTATACATGCAAAGATACGTCAATACTAAAGGGCTAATTAATTTGGACTTTTATCCTTTGATACTTCCCTGTACTTGTTAGCAGAATGGCCAGAGCACATCGTTTCGTAGTCAATTTTATAATAAGCATAAATTTTCATTCTTAAATAATCATTGATCTAAATAACCAACCATAGGAAAATCATTAAGAAAACTAAACAGCTGCCACGTGATGGAAGATTAGGCATCGCTAAGAATGATGTTTAAGAATAATTTTTCATATCTTGAGAAAAGACTTGCAATAAGTGAAAAGCCAGAATATAATATACAATAACATTATTATTCTAATTTATGTAAAAAATGTGTATTAAATGCTAGGTAGTATTTCTTTCTTTTGTTCATCCTCCCCATGCTTTTCAAAATTCCAATAATAAGTAACTATTATTTTTGTAATCAGAAAAAGATAAACTCATTAAAAAAATTTTGGAACATGAATGGTATTTACATTATCTAGAATTACCTTAGAAGAATTCATAATTAACACTCAAACTCATTGAACAATTTTCCCAATAAAAAATAAGAAAGAAATAAATGTTTATATTTATATTTAGGCTACAACATTCATACTTGGGCATATGATCTCTCAGGGAAGTATTCCATAGTGACAATGGAATCCAAAACGAGAGTGTGCAAACTGATTCTTATAGAGTGAAATAGTAAATATTTTTGGCTTTGCAGACTATGTGGTCCTGTTGAAACTCTGTTTACTCAGGTCTGTTGTGGCACTTTAATAGCCCCAGGCAATGCTTAACCAAAGGACATGGCTGTGTTCCAATAAAACTTTATTTACAAAAACAGACAGTAGTTTGCTGATTCCTATCTAGAGCACTGCATCTCAAACTTTAATGGGCAAAACAGTCACCTGAGGATTTAGCAAAAAAGAAGATTCAGATTCAGCAGATCTACACTGGAGTCTGAGAGTCAGCATTTCTAACAAGTTCCCAGGAGATACTATTGCTACTGGTGTGAGGACAACACTTTGAATAGCAGGGCAGAGCATCTGTTTTATCAGCCACATAACATATAGATTCTCTTGAGGTAAACTTCAGTAGGATATAATAATACACTGTTTATCCACAATGTCTGCATATAGCAGTAATATTCAGGGCTTTCCAGGTGACGCTAGCGTTAAAGAATCTGTCTGCCAGTGCAGGAGACACGAGAGCTGTAGGTTCCTTAGCATGAGACGAAAAGTCCTCTCTTATCTTTCTTGCCTGACTCTTCCTTTCTGAAGCCCCAGCCATAGTGAAATATTTGCCCTCCTGAAGGTGTCACCTTAAGCTTTACTATCTCTGCAGGTGTCTCTTTCTTCCCCAGAACACTTTCATCCTTATCACTCCTCTTGTCACTAATTTCAAGTCTCAGTTCAAGCCCCATTTGACCTATGCTATGAAGTTTTAGAGGCGTCTACAGGGCCAGCAGCCCACATGCTTGTATCTGCAGGCCTGTTGTGGGGCCATAGTGAAAATGTATGGCCACAAATGAGAAGGTTGAGCCCTCTCTCCATTGCTTCAGAACCACATCAGCAAGGGCCTCAGAGAATGTGCTTTGCTGCTTTGCAGATTCAAGAGCTTTGTCTGTCCTTGGCATAGTCAGGATGCCATTTTAGTGGGTATAAGGCTGGCAGCAGGGGTGAGTGGGAGGTGCGCTCAAGAATCAGAAAAAGCTCTTGCTGCTGCTGCTGCTGCTGCTGCTAAGTCACTTCAGTCTTGTCTGACTCTGTGCAACCCCAGAGATGGCAGCCCACCAAGTTCCCCATCCCTGGGATTCTCCAGGCAAGAACACTGGAGTGGGTTGCCATTTCCTTCTCCAATGCATGAAAGTGAAAAGTGAAAGTGAAATCGCTCAGTCATGTCCGACTCCTAGCAACCCCATGGACTCCATGGGATCTTCCAGGCAAGAGTACTGGGCCCTGTAGACTCCTCTAAAAGTTCAGAAATGTCTGAATTCCACCAAGAGATGCAACTTCAAGTTCATTCATCCTTCACTTCCAGGATGATGGTTCTAAATTGTGCAGGTGGATGGGTAGATAATGTAAATGTGCTACTTTGCCAAGAAGTTGGCCCTTGGTTTATTGAGTATGACTCTTAAGGCTCAAACCATTACTGTGGTATCCAAACTGTGAAGATTAAGTGAAAAAGCATGTACCCAACAAACCACACTTAACCTAAAGTGCATAAGACACTTGTGATATAGTTTCTTGAAAATAAGGCACTAAACGAATAAAGAAAAGCTTTCTTGTTATACATTATTCAAAGGCAATTTGGATAACATCTTGTTATACATTATTCAAATGCAATATTTCACAATATCAAATAAATACTCAAAAATGCCCCACAGCCAAAGGATATATCAATATTGGATGAAGTTCATTCACAATATTTTATTTAGAAATAATTTAAGATTCTGAGTCTATTACTTTTATACATGTAAATTGGGTGGCTTTTTTCATTCACTGAATACATTTGAATTTCCTTGCCTTCAGACCAATCTAGCTGCAGTGTTTCTGCTTCCATCAGAGGCCAGATGAGTGTATCAGGCAGAGAATCAAGAGTCCTGACGCTGGTAGCATGAAGCTGTGTGGTGGTGTGCAGTCTGTGTCTCAATTTCCTTGTTGATAAAAAGAAAGGTTTGGATCAGGTCATATCTTTTTCAGCAATATATTTTCATGATTCCATGTTTTAAGAAGAACCAACTGAATTTTAAGGGTCAGAAATGACTTGCTATCAATGTATGTGCAAACTCATCATTAAGCAATAATTTCAATTCATCTTTAAGAGTTCAAAAACAATTACTTACATTGTAATTATATTGCTTAAAATTTCTACAATACTATAGGAGAATTACTTCCTGAAGTATGCTATACTGACATAATTATTTCAACTTTACAGATTCATTTATTTGGTCAACATTTTTTGAGCACCTAGCATATTTTAGGTATTATGTTAAGCCTTGAGTATAAGTGTACATCATCATAACATAGTCTCTGCTTTTAAGGAGTAGATGAATAAGATAAAATAATGGCAATAAAAATGCTACAAATATAAGATGAATTCTATATAGAGTCCAGAGTGAACATAAGGGAAAGAAGAGGTCAATTCTATCTGGAGGAAAGATTCCGTAGAGGAAATGGGGCTTGACCTAAGACTTGAAATTAGTGACAAGAGGAGTGATAAGAATGAAGGTTTTCTGGTGAAGAAAGATACATCTGCAGAGATAGTAAAGCTTAAGGTGATGCCTTCAGGAGGACAGGTACTTCACTATGGCTGGGGCTTCAGAAGGGCAGAGTCAGGCAAGAAAGATAAGCCAGGACTTTCCATCTCATGCTAAGGAACCAGGTTTTAACTAGCAGTGATAGGAAGTCATTTACGGATTAAAATCAGGGAAATAATGATTAGATGTGCATCACTGGAGGCTGCCTTTCACATTGTTTTCAAAGATGAATCAGATCATGGCCAAGGAAGGAAGGGAGATGATGCATTAGTTGGTCATGATGCCATAACAAAGCGCCACAGACGGGGCAGCTTAAGTAACACAGATTTCTTTTCTCCCAGTGCTGGAATTTGAAGTCTGAGATCAAAGGTGGCAGCAGCACTGTTGCTTTTGAGCCCCATCTTCACGCATTGTGATGAGGGCCTTCTTTTTGTCTTCACAGTCTTCCCCTGGTGAAATTCTTACAAGCAACAAGTATGACCTCATTTCACTTTACCTCCTTAAAGCCTCAGTCTCCAAATACTGTGACATCTGAGGTACTGGGGGTTGGACCTTCAGCACAGGAATTTCTGGGAATGTAGTTCAATCCATAACAGATGAGTTATGGAGAGCGTGATGCAATGGTCCAGCAAAGAGACGTTAGGGGCATGGACAAGGCGAGAGCGGTAGGCATGCGAGAGTGGTGATGGGCACAGGCCACATCAAGGACTGGACACCACCTAGACTGGGGCGAGAGGGGAGGGAAAGAAGGAGGCCTCCTAGATTTCCTCCCTGAGAGAAGGAGGGCCAGGTGTGAGGAGGGGGCTTTGAATTTTTTTGTCTTGATATATTTTTACATCAATTTTTGTACTTAGCAACACATGATGTGTAATATACCTTAAAGAGTCACATATAACAGGCTTTAGTAAAAAAAGTCCTTTGCCTCTCACCCACTTTCTATGCCTTCTCCCCTCCTCAGAAGCAATCACTCTCAACTATTTAGCTCTTTCATCTGGTGCTTACCACAATGTTTCTAAATAACATTAGCATTATGTTGATGGGACTTAACATCATTCTTCCTTCTGAGTTTAGAACTGACTGGGAGGCAAGCACAGGAGTCAGATGACTAAAGATCAAAGTGGCAGCTTCTTACTGACCAAAACAGATAAGTTCCCTAGAAGTTCACCCTGAATTTAACAAACCTGCCCCGGCCTGGCCGCGGTGGACAAGCTACAGGCAGCGCTTGCCCTGAGAGCTTCCTTCTCACCAGGCAGTGATATGGGACTCTAAGGAATCCAGTTTAAGAACTGATGTCTTTAAAGACCTTAGAGGAGTCTGATCAGATCTAGCTCCAACTCCACAGTTTACCAGTAAGAAAAGGTCCAGAAACAGAAGAGTATCCCACCATCTGGAAAAAAAAAAAAAAATCAAAAGAGTTAAAAATAAAATCAAGAAAAATTGAAACTGATGATACTAAGGAATTATCATTCATTTTTAGTATAATGATGATATTACAGTTCTGTTTTCTTTTAATATTTCTTTTTGGCAATATAAACTGAAATATGTATGTATGAAATGATATCTGAATTGTGTCAAATATCAGAGAGAGTAAGTGAAAGTTTAGATGAAATAAGATCAACTGTAAGTTGAAGCTGGGTGATGGGTACCCAGGCCTTCATTGTTTATTTTTCTTACTTTGATACCGATTTATTAAATTTTAAAGAAAAAGAATTGTTACAAAAACCAAGAGTGAAAGTAGTTGAAAATGATAAGGCTACTGAGAAGTTAAGTAAGATAAGAAAGGCAGAGTTCTTTGCTTTGTTGATTAGAAAGGTATTTATTCATTTTGTTCATTTCTTGAGCAGGTATTATATACCTGGCACTACTCTGGGGACACACACAGGGGAGAACAAAATGGAGAAGATACCTGCCCTCTTAGAAATTACCTTCTAATGACAGTGACCTTTCTCCAAACAGTTTTATGCAGTGGTGAAGAGGAGCTGTCTAATGGCAGTAAGATTCAGAGAGAAGGGAAGAGGTAAACAGAAGACAGAGTAAACTTTCCAAGGGGCAAAAATGCAGTAGATGGAAGAGGCTTTTTTTGTTTGTTTAATGTGAGAGAGACGAGAATATTGGCAAACTATAAGGATGGAGGTTATAGAAGAGGGGATACTATAAAAATAGAAAGAACAATCAATAAAATCCTAGAATTGCTGGAGAGAATTGCATCAGACTGCAGTAGAGGGATCTTCCTTGAATAAAAAAGGCCATGTTTTCCTTAAGTTTAGAGTAAAGGAGGAAATTCTGCAAAGGTGGATTCTGTAAAGATGGATTCTGCATAAGACTAGGGTGAGAAAAGTTAGCTTGGTCTAGACCATAGGTATTATGTAGGAAGTGGGTACACATTTTCTTATCCATAGACCACCACAAATGCTCATCTTTCCTTCCAATTTCCATCTGCCACTTGGATAACCTCTTGATATCCCATTCACTTCCTTGGAAATTTCATTCTAGGCTCCACAGTTAAATTAGGTTCTCTGTATATCAGTTAGAAATGCATTCAGCTGCAATAAGTGAAATACTAATACCAAAAAGCCTCTTAACAATGCTATTAAAGCTCTAGACTTGCTCATTCCTTCTCCACTATTTTAACTGATGTTTGTGTCATCTCCATGGTCACAAAATGGCTCCCATAGCCCCAGAATCACATCTCAAGTAGTAGAAAGAGAAAATAACGGTGCCAGGCACATTTGTCCCTTTTATCAGAGAAAGCAAAAGTTTGGGGGATTTTTTTCCCCTGAAATCTCTTACATACTTCTGCTCATACATACTGGCCAAAACTATGTCTCTTGGCTATTGGGAAAGTGTTTGTTAAATGGCAGAAGTGTGCAAAAAGCAGCAACAACAAACTAGGCTGGGAGTGGTGGTAGTGAACTAACAGTACTCTATTATACTTTCTTACTAGACTGTATGCTCCCTGCCAACAGAGCTCATGCCTATGCCTCTCACCAACATATGCCATCACTTAGAGCAAAACCTGGGGCAGAGGGACATCTGAAAGTTTTGCTGGCCAAGGATCCATCTTTTGTCCTTTCTTTTGGTTATAAAACCTTGACTTTCTTTGGAGTGGCCCCTGCCAGAGTGCATGCAATTCTAGTAGGTCTCAGTCAAGGGGTTCTATCCTCCCAGCAAAGGTGTGAGAAGTGACTCAAGTCAGCCACTTTCCCATCTTTCCTGGAAAGTTAAGTCTTCACAAGGTGCAAACATTGGAAGCATGGATGCCAGGAAATCCTCTCTCTTGCTGTTAGACCCTTGGAACTTCCATGAGTCTTGTCCTGGAGACCTGCTTGGTTTCAGCTTTGTCTTCTACTCTGTGAGACATCCTCTAGCTTTACCATAAACTCATTTTTTGTTACTTTGTTCCCTTATCAAGAGCATCAAAGAAGCCTAGCTGATAAATGAAGGCATTTAATTGGTGAATGACGATTATTTTAATTAAAGTTAACCTATAAGCCAGAGGATCGTGCAACCAAAATGAAATAAACTGAATAAGATTCAAACTTTCATTTGGGGCCAAATTTCTTGATTTGCAGTAAGTTTTACTTTCGTGACTACAAAATGTTTCTCCTTGTCAATCTCTTCATTTTAAATGTCAAGGATTATGTTTTCTAATACCTGGTTTACTCTCCCATGGTGCTTCTATCCTAATTCCCATTGTCTGCCAGCCATGCCCTCTTCCTCTCTCCTCTCCTCTTGAAAGGTGTCTGTTATCTCTGGACAAGCAGACATCAAAGACATATCTTCTTCACACACATTTGTGAGTTGTCAGAATGACAGTCTCAGTGGGATGTTACATCACTGCCTCCAGCTCTGAATGGTACATTTTCTTTTCCTTCAGGTTTGCACCTGAGTGTAAAGTTTTGAAGTTATCTTTGAAAACCCTTTGCTCACAGCCAAGTTATAGCTTCTAAGGGAGGAACTTTGGGGATATTCTGTTCCAACTCCTTCCCTTTGAAGAAGAGGAGGAGGACCCAGGGCATGCTGTGACCATCCCAAGCTCATACGCTCTGCTCTTAATAGAACTCCAAGTCTGAGGACTCCTTGATTCTTTCTACCAGACTTTCTTTCTTTGTTATACTCCTCTGAAACCACACACTATGTAAAACATTAAAATACTTACCCTGAAGTCTCTACCTCCACAGCCTAATTATTTTGTATCCTCAGCTAAAAGTAATTGCAGTCTGAGTTCTCCAGGATACAGATTCTTTCATTGGTGAGTGCCCTTGGCACACACATCTGGGGAAGTGAGGAGAGAAAACAGAAATGGACTCAGAAAGAAGTCAGTGGTGATGCAGGCCCTTGAGAGCTAAGCCAAGGCTTTAGCGAAAGCTGAAGCAGCCCTTCAGACTCCCCCAGTCAACCCAGGATGGTGGCAGTCACTGTTGATGACCACCCAGGACGGACGTGACCGTGGACTCAGATGGGCTGAGCACTGAAGCAGCTGACTGCAGGCACTGTCAGCCAGGAGAGAAGTCCTCTTCTCAAGGGTGATCATATACACCAGACGTCATTACACTCTCAACAGTTAACCCATTCTATCCTAGAAACTTGTCATGATTCCTGCCTCTGAGGAGACTGTAGTTCAGTGGGAGTTCAGTTCAATTCAGTCATTCAGGCATGTCCAACTATTTGTGACCCCATTGTATCGCAGCACGCCAGGCCTCCCTGTCCATCACCAACTCCCGGAGTTCACTCAGACTCACGTTCATCGAGTCCCCTAAATCCCACCCAGCATCAGAGTGTTTTCCAGTGAGTCAACCCTTCGCATGAGGTGGCCAAAGTACTAGAGTTTCAGCTTTAGCATCATTCCTTCCAAAGAAATCCCAGGGCTGATCTCCTTCAAAATGGACTGGTTGGATCTCCTTGCAGTCTAAATGACTCTCAAGAGTCTTCTCTAACACCACAGTTCAAAAGCATCAGTTCTTCAGTGCTCAGCTTTCTTCACAGTCCAACTCTCACATCCATACATGACCACAGGAAAAACCATAGCCTTGACTAGACAGACCTTTGTTGGCAAAGTAATGTCTCCGCTTTTGAATATGCTTTCTAGGTTGGTCATCACTTTCCTTCCAAGGAGTAAGTGTCTTTTAATTTCATGGCTGCAGTCACCATCTGCAGTGATTTTGGAGCCCCCCAAAATAAATATAACACTGTTTCCACTGTTTTCCCATCTATTTCCCATGCATGAAATGATGGGACCAGATGCCATGATCTTCATTTTCTGAATGTTGAGCTTTAAGCCAACTTTTTCACTCTCCTCTTTCACCTTCATTAAGAGGCTTTTTAGTTCCTCTTCACTTTCTGCCATAAGGGTGGTATCATCTACATATCTGAGGTTATTGATATTTCTCCTGGCAATCTTGATTCCAGCTTGTGCTTTTTCCAGCCCAGTGTTTCTCATCAGGTACTCTACATATAAGTTAAATAGCAGAATGACAATATGCAGCCTTGACGTACTCCTTTTCCTATTTGGAACTAGTCTGTTGTTTCATGTCCAGTTCTAACTCTTACTTTCTGACCTTCATATAAGTTTCAAGAGGCAGATCAGTTGGTCTGGTATTCTCACCTCTTTCAGAATGTTCCACAGTTTATTGTGATTCATATAGTCAAAGGTTCTGGCATAGTCGATAAAGCAGAAATAGATGTTTTTCTGGAACTCTCTTGCTTTTTCAATGATCCAGCAAATGTTGGCAATTAATCGCTGGTTCTAAAACCAGCTTGAACATCTGAAAGTTCATGGTTCATATATTGCTGCAGCCTGGCTTGGAGAATTTGGGGCATTACTTTATTAGCATGTGAGATGAGTGCAATTGTGCAGTAGTTTGAGCATTCTTTGGCATAGCCTTTCTTTGGGACTGGAATGAAAACTGACCTTTTCTAGACCTGTAGCCATTGCTGAGTTTTCCAAATGTGCTGGCATATTGAGTGTAGCACTTTCACAGCATCATCTTTCAGAATTTGAAATAGCTCAACTGGAATTCCATCACCTCCACTAGCTTTGTTCGTAGTGATGCTTTCTAAGGCTCACTTGACTTCACATTCCAGGACGTCTAGCCCTAGGTGAGTGATCACACCATTGTGATTATCTTGGTCGTGAAGATCTTTTTTGTACAGTTCTTCTGTGTAATCTTACCACCTCTTCTTATTATCTTCTGCTTCTGTTAGGTCCATACAATTTCTGTCTTTTATTGAGTCTATCTTTGCATGAAATGGTCCCTTGGTGTCTCTAATTCTCGTGAATAGAACTTTAGTCTTTCCCATTCTGTTGTTTTCCTCAATTTCTTTGCATTGATCACTGAAGAAGGCTTTCTTATCTCTTCTTGCTATTCTTTGGAACTCTGCATTCAGATGCATATATCCTTCCTTTTCTCCTTTGCTTTTCACTTCTTTTCTTTTCACAGCTACTTGTAAGGCTTCCTCAGACAGTCATTTTGCTTTTTTGCATTTTTTTTCATGGGAATAATCTTGATCTCTGCCTCCTGTACAGTGTCACAAAACTCCGTCTACAGTTCATCATGCCCTCTGTCTATCAGATCTAGTCCCTTAAATCTATTTCTCACTTCCACTGTATAATCATAAGGGATTTGATTTAGGTCATACCTGAATGTTCTAGTGATTTTCCCTACTTTCTTCAATTTAAGTCTGAATTTGGCAATAAAGAGTTCATGATCTGAGCCACAGTCAGCTCCTGATCTTGTTTTTCCTGACTATGGAGCTTCTTCATCTTTGTCTGCAAAGAATATAATCAATCTGATTTGGGTGCTGACCATATGGTGATGTCCGTGTGTAAAGTCTTCTCTTGTGTTGTTGGAAGAGGGTGTTTGCTATGACCAGTGCATTTTCTTGGCAAAACTTTGCCCTGCTTCATTCTGTATTCCAAGGCCAAATTTGCCCGTCTCTCCAGTGGGAGAGACCTGAATAAATCATGATGATAATTGAAGCGTAAAATTAAACATATAAAGGTAAACATGCTCACAAGTAGAGTATGATTATGTACACTGACTTGGGATAGATAAGACCCAGGAGACACAAGAGGTGAAGAAGAGCCAGCAGCCTCTGCCTTCCTTAGCAAGAGGAATCACTCGTGTTCACATCAGAAAGCCTCTGTTTCCTTCCTTCCTTTTCATGTCTCTCTCTCCAATATCTTCCTTTGAATATAATCCTCTTAATTCCACTCCTCACTTATTTAATGTATTTTCCTTGTTTCTTCTAATTTCTAGGGACCCATTTTTCTCTATTCTTAAAAAGCTAGTCCCTCAGCCTGTTTTAAGCGGAGCTTTAAAAGCTAATTATGTGCCATTTTGCACATTCATTGTGATTGCACATCTAGCAAACAGCATTTTCAAGGGATCTGTAGACTTAATGGGTTCAGGTTTCAAATATGTACATAATTAAATTTCTGATGTTAATAAAATACATATTCTAGATGCTAAATAGAAATAAAATTCTGAACAGGGAGAGAAGTGAGGAATGGAGTCCATTAACAAGTACTTACTCATAAGGAGATGTTAACAGGTGATACTGCCAGATCTGAAAGGTTATGTTGCAACTTTGACAAAGGGAATATAATCAGAAAATGCTAAATTGGGACTTACAATTCCATGGCAGAAAAAAAGAAGAAAGGGAAGAAATGATGAATGAAAAACAACTTGTCACCTTCAGACTTGAGAATTGGAGAAAAGAATGCACACCAAAGTGCCTTTGAAAATCACTGACAGGTTGCAAGCTTCCTCGGAGAGCCTGGCCTCCCTCCCCGTGCTGGAGGAGCTGGCCTCATACCCGCAGTGAAAGATCACTGAGCAGTTTGGCATGCCCAGGCACGGCCTCCTTTCCCAGGAGAGCTTCCCACACACAGCGAGAACAAGTGAAGGCAAACCACAACCCACACACAGCACACGGCGCTGTCAAGCCAGACCCTTGGACTGTACACTGGCTGCGGCCTTTGTCAAGTGACAAATGGAAAGCGCCTGAAGCCTCTGCTGTCGGTGCCAAGAAAAGCTTGTCCCATCAGGGACCCACCTGGGTCCTGAGCCCAGGAGGTTGGAAGGTGGATGGGGGCAGTGAGCCAAAGTCTCCCTCTGCTTTGAGAGTGTGATCAAATCCCATCTGCGTTTGATGGCCTGTTAGAATGGATAATACAATACTATTCACAATCATGTTCTAGGAGTGGGGATGGTGAAATTTTCATTGGGTTGCTCAGGCCCATCTGGAGGGCTGATAGATGCCCTGAGACACAGAATCATTTTGTCAGATGCCAAGGCAGCTTCTTAGTTGTCTGACCTTTACATTTAGAGTCCTTCGGTTCTGAAGATGAATTACAGCCTAATACAGCCAAAAGGTGTGGCAGTCCTCTCCACACCCACGGACTGTGTGAGCTCCTAAGAGGAGGCAGCCAACCGTTATGTGCGAGTTCAGGTTTTGGCCCCTGTCCCCTGCTGCCTCTGAGCTGAGAGTGGTACTATAGTCCCAGAGTCAACTCTATGACATGGAAAACCAAAGCCAAACCTCAAACCACCAGCACCAGGTGCTGTTAAAACAACAAAGAACAAGTATGTGTGTCTGAGCCCACGTCCTGGTCACTGGAGATGTGGAAAACAAAGCCAAGGAAACAGAACACCAGCTGGCACCAGAGAGTGACATGTCTGCATTTAAATACTTCAACTTAAAAAGTGATTTTAAAAATTATTTTCAAATAAATTATTCCTGAGCATGACTGAGGTTCCAGTTGCATTTTGTATATATAACTTTACTTTTACATTTAACCATCATTTGGGGACATCTTTTATGTATCAGTCATCGTGCCAAGCAGCAGGAAAAAATAAAAACAAAGTTAAGCTTAAAATATGGTATATTATAGAGACTCCCGGGAAATTGTGTTTAGAATATTCATAACTAAACTTTGATGGAAACACAATTATGAGGGCTTCCATAATGGCTCAATTGTTAAGAATCCACCTGCCAATGCAGGGCACACAGATTCCATCCATGATCCTGAAAGATTCCACATGCTGTGGGGCAATTAAGCCAGTGTGCCACAACTACCGAGACAGCACACTAGAGCGGTCCCTCAGAAGCTGCAAGACCAGAGCCTGTGGGCCCTAGGGCCTGTGCTCTACAATGAAGAGGATCCCCCACTCCCTGCAACTAGAGAAGAGCCTCCACAGCAATGAAGACCTGGCACAGCTGAAACAAAAACACAGCTACGTCCTTCAGAAAGGCATCATTCTGCTCCTCAAACTACCCTGAGTATGACCAACTTTACACTTTATTGCAGGGTAAATTTCTGCGGGTGAACTTGTAAGGACAGAGTATGGCAGAGCCTCCCAAGGTCCTCTTGCAGCTGCAGCTAATCCACTGTCTCAAAATAGTAGTGTGTCACACACAGGGAGAACATTTAACCCAGAGAACTCGAGTAACAGGGTGGAATGAGTCTTTTGATTTTTGACATTATATTTTTAAAAGAAAACCACCTATTTTAATGTTTGTAAGAATTCTTAGCAGCTAGTATTGATGATTTAACATGTGCCAACCACAGAGTTCAATGTTTCACATAATTTTTTTTTTCATTTAGTGGTCAGTGAGGTAGGCGCAGTTATCCTCAGGTAAGGAAACATGCTCAGAGAGTCTAAATCACCCACCTAAGGGCACACAATTAATAAAGGATAAAACATAGACTTGCACCCAAGCACTTGGACTTTGTGACCCAAGCACTGGTCATAGCAAACACCCTCTTCCAACAAAAGAGAAGACTATAAACATGAACATCACCAGATGGTCAACATCAAAATCAGATTGATTATATCCTTTGCAGCCAAAGAAGGAGAAGCTCTACACAGTCAGCAAAAACAGGAGCAGGAGCAGACTACGGCTCAGATCATGAACACTTTATTGCCAAATTCAGACTTAAATTGAAGAAAGTGGGGAAAACCAATAGACCATTCAGGTATGACCTAAATCAAATGCCTTATGACTATTCAGTGGAAATGAGAAATAGATTTAAGGGACTAGATCTGATAGACAGAGTGCCTGATGAACTATGGACGGAGGTTTGTGACATTGTACAGGAGACAAGGAGCAAGACCATCACCCAGAAAAAGAAATGCAAAAAAGCAAAATGGCTGTCTGAGGAAGCCTTACAAATAGCTGT
>SJYC01086121.1:0-11625 GCA_006408675.1 Madoqua kirkii | reverse complement strand
TTTTAATATAGTTCTTTAAAAATGCAGTTAATAAAAAATTACAAAATGAACTTGCTTAAACTTCCTTTGAATTTTTTGTATAGTGAGTCCATTTGGTTAATGAAATTGATCCCACTTGTCCTTTCTGGTCTTAAGAAATAAAATAATGGAAACTTTTTTTTTTTCTAGAAAAGAGAAAGCATCCGTAAAGTGATCAGAGAGAACAAAACCAACATTTACAAATAAAAAGAGCTGAGCACAGGTAGTGAGACATTCAAACATAGATATTGAGACATTTTATAGCTTTATGTTTCCATTTTACTAGCTATCAGAGAGAAATATTTGCCAGCAACAAAGCAGTATTGATTATAGCAGCTGAAGGTAAAAGCTAACTTGTAGGGAGTAGATGTTAAATGACAAACATAATTAGGAAACTTTGTCTTCCAGTGAGGTATTTGTTTATTAGCATGTAGCTCTTTGTAGTTACTGGTTCTCATGGCCAGACTGAAATAGTAATTTATTCCTTCCATTTTTCAAAATGCTTCTGAACTTTATTCTTTACTGACATCTTCGGTGATCACAGGTAATAGGTAGTATTCTCATTTTCAAAATGCATTTGTAGTAACAGTATCATATTCCATGATATTCCTAAAAGAAGCTTTAGAAATACCCTTCATACCTTAACCTGCAAATTTGCAGCTAACTGAATCCAAATTTCTTATACATAATCTCACCAAAATACGAAATTCAACAAGAAGTATAATAAAACCGTACATGACTCATGATTTCAGGATTTTACTAGTAAGGGACAGAGAATATCATGAACTTCAAGTAACCTCTGAGAAAAATAAAATATGAATTACAACAGAGCTGCTCGAGAAAGTGGGTGATGAAGGCCTTAAGAGATTGTATCAAAATTTTGATGGAATTGGAAGAGGAGAAAGAGGGATTAGATAAAACACAGACAGAAAGAGAAAAGCATCAACACTGAATGATAAAATATATGTGGTAGGATAAAAAAATGGTTAAGTGTGTCCATATGCTAATCACCAGGAATCTGAATATTCTACTTTACTTGAAAAAAAAGACTTTGCAGATGTGATAAGGGTCAGACATTTGAGATGGAGATATTCTGGATTCTCTGAATAGCCCACTGTAATCACATGAGTCCTTAAAATTTGCTGAAGTTTGCTATTAACAACAGCCAAGACAGAGAAGTGAATGAAAAAGATGTGATACAGATATGCAATGGACTATTACTCAGCCATAAAAAAAGAATAAAATGATGCCATTTGCAGCAACATGGATGGATATAGAGACTATTGTACTGAGTAGAGTTAGTCAGATAAAGAATGATGAATATCACTGATACTGCTTTAACTTATATGCAGAATATATCATGAGAAACGCTGGGTTGGAGGAAGTACAAGCTGGAATCAAGATTGCTGGGAGAAATAGCAATCACCTCAGATATGCAGATGATACCACCCTTATAGCAGAAAGTGAAGAAGAACTAAAGAGCCTCTTGATGAGAGTGAAAGAAAAGAGTGAAAAAGTTTACTTAAAGCTCAACATTCAGAAAACTAAGCATGGCATCTGGTCCCATTACTCCATGGCAAATGGATGGGGAAACAGTGGAAACAGTGGCTGAATTTATTTTTCTGGGCTCCAAAATCACTGTGGATGGTGATTGTAGCCATAAATTAAAAGACGCTTGCTCCTTGGAAGGAAAGTTGTGCCCAACCTAGACAAGCATATTAAAAAAGAGAGACATTACTTTGCCAACAAAGGTCCGTGTAGTCAAGGCTATGGTTTTTCCAGTAGTAATATATGGATGTGAGTGTTGGACTATAAAGAAAGCTGAGCACCGAAGAGTTGATGCTTTTGAACTGTGGTTTGGAGAAGACTCTTTAGAGTTCCTTTGACTGCAAGAAGATCCAACCAGTCCATTCTACAGGAGATTAGTCCTGGGTCTTCATTGGAGGGACTGATGTTGAAACTGAAACTCCAATACTTTGTCCACCTGATGTGGAGAGCTGACTCATTTGAAAAGACCCTGCGAAAGATGGAAGGCAGGAGGAGAAGGGGATGACAGAGGATGAGATGGTTTGATGGCATCACTGACACAATGGACTTGGGTTTGGCTGGACTCCGGGAGTTGGTGATGGACAAGGAGGCCTGGTGTGCTGCGGTTCATGGGGTTGCAAAGAGTCCAACACAACTGAGCAGCTGAAGTGAACTGAATTGAATATATGGATTATTAGAAGTAGTTGATACAAATGAGCTATTTATAGAACAGAAATAGAATCACAGATGTAGAAAACAAACATATAATTACCTGTAGGGGAAATGCAAGTTCAGTTCAGTTCAGTCTCTCAGTCGTGTGCAACTCTTTGCAACCTCATGGACTGCAACACGCCAAGTTTCCCTGTTCAACACCAACTTCTGGAAATTACTCAAGTCATATCCATTGAGTTGGAGATGCCATCCAACAATCTCATCATCTGTCATTTCCTTCTCCCCATGCTTTCCATTTTTCCCAGCATCAGGGTCTTTTCAGTGAGACATTTCTTTGCATCAGGTGGCCAAAGTATTGGAGTTTCAGCTTGAACATCAGTCCTTTCAATGAATATTCAGGACTGATTTCCTTTAGGATTGACTGGTTGGATCTCCTTGCAGTCCAAGGGACTCTCAAGAGTCTTGTCCAACACCACAGTTCAAAAACATCAGTTCTTTTTCACTATTTCTTTATAGTCCAACTGTCACATCCACACATGACTATGGGAAAAACCATAGATGTAACTAGACTGACGTTTGTTGGCAAAGTAATGTCTCTGCTGTCTAAGTTGTTCATAACTTTTCTTCCAAGGAGCATGCTTCTTTTAATTTTATGGCTGCAGTCACCATCTGCAGTGATTTTGGAACCCTCAAAATAAAACCTGCCAGTGTTTCCACTGTTTCCCCATCTATTAACCATGAAGTGATAGCAAATCATCAAAAACAGAGATGGGACCAGATGCCATGATCTTAGTTTTCTGAATGTTTAGTTTTAAGCCAAATTTTTTATTCTTTTCTTTCATTTTCATCAAGAGCTCTTTAGTTCTTCTTCACTTTATGCCATGAGGGTGATGTTATCTGCATATCTGAGGTTATTGATATTCCTCTGGGCAATCTTGATTCCAATTTGTGCTTCATCCAGTCCAGTGTTTCTCATGATGTACACTGCATATTAGTTAAGTAAGCAGTGTGACAATATACAGCCTTGATGTACTCCTTTCCTGATTTGGAACCAGTCTGTTGTTCCATGTCCTGTTCTAACTGTTGCTTCTTGACCTGCACACAAATTTCTCAGGAGGCAAGTTAGGTGGTCTGGTATTCCCATCTCTTTGATCCACAGTCAAAGGACTTGGCATAGTCATTGAAGCAGAAACAGATTTTTTTCCAGAACTCCTTTGCTTTTTTGATGATCCAATGTATGTTGGCAATTTGATCTCTGTTTCCTCTGCCTTTTCTAAATCCCCAGCTTGAACATCTGGAAGTTCATGGTTCATGTATTGTTGAAGCCCTGCTTGGAGAATTTTGAACATTACTTTGCTAGTGTGTGAGATGAGTTCAATTGTGTGGTAGTTTAAATATTCTTTAGCATCATGAACATTGACATTTTAGGAATCAGAGAACTAAAATGCACTAGAATGGGTGAATTTAACTCAGATGACCATTAGGTATACTATTGTGGGCAAGAATCCCTTAGAAGAAATGGAATAGCCACCATAGTCAATGAAAGATTCTGAAATGTAGTACTTGGATGCGATCTCAAAAAATGACAGAATGATCTCTGTTCATTTCCAAGACAAACCATTCAGTATCACAATAATTCAACTCTATGCCCCGACCAATAATGCTAAGAAGCTGAAGTTGAATGGTTCTGTGAAGACCTACAAGACCTTTTAGAACTCACACCCTCAAAACATGTCCTTTTCATTATAGGGGACTGGATGCTAAAATAGGAAGTCAAGAAACACCTAGAGTAACAGGCAAATTTGGCCTTGGAATATGGAATGAAGCAGGGCAAAGACTAATGACGTTTTGCCAAGAGAACGCACTGGTCATAACAAACATCCTCTTCCAACAACACAAGAGAAGACTCTACACATGGACATCACCAGGTGGCCATCACCAAATCAAATTGATTATATTCTTTGCAGCCAAAGATGGAGAAGCTCTATATTAACAGGCAAATTTGGCCTTGGAATATGGAATGAAGCAGGGCAAAGACTAATGAAGTTTTGCCAAGAGAACGCACTGGTCATAACAAACATCCTCTTCCAACAACACAAGAGAAGACTCTACACATGGACATCACCAGGTGGCCATCACCAAATCAAATTGATTATATTCTTTGCAGCCAAAGATGGAGAAGCTCTATACAGTCAACAAAAACAAGCCTAGGAGCTGACTGTGGCTTATACCATGAACTCCTAATTGCCAGATTCAAACTTAACTTGAAGAAAGTAGAGAAAACCACTAGACAATTCAGGTATGACCTAAATCAAATCACTTATGATTATACAGTGGAAGTGAGAAATAGATTTAAGGGACTAGATCTGGTAGACAGAGTGCCTGATGAACTATGGATTGAGCTTTGTGACATTGTACAGGAGACAGGGATCAAGGCAATTCCCATGGAAAAGAAATGCAAAAAAGCAAAATGGCTATCTGGGCAGGCCTTACAAAGATCTGTGAAAAGAAGAGAAGCAAAAAGCCAAGGAGAAAAGGAAAGATATAAGCATCTGAATGCAGAGTTCCAAAGAATAGTAAAAAGAGATAAGAAAGCCTTCCTCAGCGAACAATGCAAAGAAATAGAGGAAAACAATAGAATGGGAAAGGCTAGAGATCTCTTCAAGAAAATTAGAGATACCAAGGGAACATTTCATGCAAAGATGGGCTCAATAAAGAACAGAAATGGTAGAGATCCAACAGAAGCAGAAGCTATTAAGAGGTGGCAAGAATACACAGAAGAACTGTACGAAAAAGATCTTCACGACCCAGATAATCATGATGGTGTGATCACTCACATAGAGCCAGACATCCTGGAATGTGAAGTCAAGTAGGTGTTAGGAACCATCACTATGAACAAAGCTAGTGAAGGTAATGGGATTCCAGCTGAGCTATTTCAAATCCTAAAAGATGGTGCTGAGAAAGTGCTGCATTCAATATGCCAGCAAATTTGGAAAACTCAGCAGTGGCCACAGGACTGGAAAAGGTCAGTTTTCATTCCAATCCCAAAGAAAGGCAATGCCAAAGAATGCTCAAACTACTGCACAATTGCACACATCTCACATGCTGGTAAAGTCATGCTCAAAATTTTCCAAGCCAGGCTTCAGCAATACGTGAATCATGAACTTCCAAATGTTCAAGCTGGTTTTAGAAAAGGCAGAGGAACTAGAGATCGAATTGCCAACATCTGCTGAATCATGAAAAAAGCAAGAGAGTTCCAGGAAAACACCTATTTCTGCTTTATTTATTATGCAAAAGCCTTTGACTGTGTAGATCACAATAAACTGTGGAAACTTCTGAAAGAGATGGAAATACCAGACCACCTGGCCTGCCTCCTCAGAAGTCTGTATGCAGGTCAGGAGGCAACAGTTAGAACTGGACATGGAACAACAGACTAGTACCAAATTGGAAAAGGAGTACGTCAAGGCTGTATATTGTCACCCTGCTTATTTAACTTATATGCAGAGTACATCATGAGAAGTGCTGGACTGGATGAAGCCCAAGCTGAAATCAAGATTGTCAGGAGAAATATCATTTAACTCAGATATGCAGATGACACCACCCTTGTGGCAGAAAGTGAAGAAGAACTAAAGAGCCTCTTGATGAAAGTGGAAGAGTAGAGTGAAAAAGTTGACTTAAAGAGCAACATTCTGAAAACTAAGATCATGGCATCTGGTCCCATCAGCTGATGGCAAATAGATGGAGAAATAGTGAAAACTGTGACAGACTATTTTGGGGGGCTCCAAAGTCACTGCAGATGGTGACTGAAGCCATAAAATTAAAAGATGCTTACCTCTTGAAAGAAAAGTTGTGACCAACCTAGACAGCATATTTAAAAGCAGAGACATTATCTTGCCAGCAAAGGTCCATGTAGTCAAGGCTATGGTTGTTCCAGTAGTCACATATAAATTTGAAGGTTGGACCATAAAGAAAGCTGAGTGCCAAAGAATTTATGCTTTTAAACTGTGGTGTTGGGTAAGACTCTTGAGAGTCCCCTGGACTGAAAGAAGATCTAGCCAGTCCATCCTAAAGACATCAGTCCTGAATATTCATTGGAAAGCCTGATGTTGAAGCTGAAATTCCAATACTTTGGCCACCTGATGTTAAGAGCTGACTCATTTGAAAAGGCCCTCATGCTGGGAAAGATTGAAGGCAGGAGAAGAAGGGGACAACAGAGGTTGAGATGGTTGGATGGCATCATCGACTCAATAAACATGAATTTGGGTAAACTCTGGGAGTTGGTGCTGGACAGGGAGGCTTGGTGTGATGTAGTCCATGTGGTCGCAAAGAGTCGGACACGACTGAGCAACTGAACTGAACTGAGGGAAAAGCCCTAGACCATTCAGGTATGACCTAAATCAAATCCTTCATGATTATACGGTAGAAGTGACAAATATTCAAGGGATTAGTTCTGATAGACAGAATGCCTGAAGAACTATGGATAGAGGTTCGTGACATTTTACAGAAGGCAGTGATCAAGACCATCCTCAAGAAAAAGAAGTACAAAAAGGCAAAATGGTTGCCTGAGGAGCCCTTCCCTATATCTGAGAAAAAAAAGGCAAAGGAGAAAAGGAGAGGTATACCTATTTGAATGCAGAGTTCCAAAGAATAGCAATGAGAGATAAGACAGTCTTTTTCCATGATCAATCCAAAGAGACAGAGGGGGAAAGGGAAGAGAAGGATCAATTGGGTGACTGGGATCAACTAGAATTGACATATACATACTACTATATATAAAAGAGTTAATTAATAACAACCTGCTCTATGGCACAGGGAATTTTACTCAATATTCTGTAATGAACTATATGGGAAAAGAATCTAAAACAGAGTGCATATTTGTGTATGTATAACTGATTCACTCTGCTATACACTTGACATTAATACCACATTGTAAATCAACTGTACTCCAGGAAAAATTATTAAAAAAAAAACCTGGTTATAGTTATCAAGAGAGGGAGATGTGAATGCAGAAGAAGGAAGAGAGATGTGATGTTGCTGGCTTTTACAATGGAGGAAGAAGGCCATATATGATCCAAGGAACTCAGGAGACCTCCAGAAACTGAGAAAGGCAAGGCCATGGATTCTCCCGTAGAATCACTAGGAAGAGCACAGCCCTCCTTATGCCTTGATTTCAGTGCAGTGAAGGCCAGTTTTTGGACTTCTGACCTCCAGAAGTGTAAGATAAGAACCTATCCAAGGCTTTGGTGAGGATGTGGGAAACTAGGCAGTTTTGTACATTGTTGATGGGACTGCAAACTGGTCTAATCCTTAGGGAAGAGATTACAGCAATATTTAAGAAAATCACAGATTCATTTCACATTTTGACCCAGAAATACTGTTCCTAGGAATTTACCCTAAAGTATCTTCAACAGTGTAAAAGTACAGCTGTGCAAGGATATTTGTTGCAGTGTTTCTTGTTTGTAATTTCATGTATCGGGGCATCTTGAATGGCCATACATAGCCTAGTAGTTTGGTAGGATTTAGTGCAGATGCTATAAAAGAATGATGAAGACCTCTTGAGAGACTGAGACTGACATATACATACACTATATATAAAATCGATAACTAATGAGAACTACTCTATAACACAGGGAACTCTACTCAATACTCTGCGGTGACCTAAATAGGAAGGAAATCTATAAAAGAGGGGTGTATATATATATATAGCTGATTCACTCTGCTGTATGACAGAAACTAACACAATATTGTGAAGCAAGAACACTCTAATAAAAGTTTAAAAAGAAAAGAATGGTGAAGGTCGTTATTATCAGATATAAAGTTGTTTCCAGGAAACCGAGTGCAGAGAAATATCTATAGTACATAAGCTTTTGGTTAAGAGAAAAGGAAAAGTAAACTTATAGACTTTATTTATTTTACAAAAAACATTGTGGAGGACAGTTGACTAGAAAATATTGATTGGCATCCTATAGGAGAGAATGGGAATGAGGTGGACAGGGTAAGGATGACCCTTTTCTAAGTGTACTTATTAGACAGCTTTGACTTCTTGAAACTGGGATAATGTTGTACATACTCAAAGAAACTGTAAAATTAAAAATAAAACAGCCAAAAAAATTGCCTATAAGTATTTCAGAAGAATACTATTGTACATTGAATGGAGAGGAAATATAACCTGAATAGCTTTTTTTTTCTTAAATTGGGAGATAGTTGCTTAAAATGTTGTGTTAGTTTCTGCTGTGCAACAGAGTGAATCAGCCATATATATACATATATCCCCTCCCTCTTGGATCTCCCTCCCACCTTCCCTCCATACCACACCTGTAGGTCACCGCAGAGCACCAAGCTGTGCTCACTGTACTATACTGCAGGTTCCCATTAGCTATCTATTTTATACATGGCAGTGTATTTATGTCAAACATAATCACCCAATTCTTCCCGCCTTCCCCTTTCCTCTGCCCTCTTCTGTGTCCACATGTCCACTGTCTACATCTGCATCTCTATTCCTGCCCTGGAACCAGGTTCACTTGTACCATTTTTTTTTTTCTAGATTTCTCATATGTGTGTTAATATACTATGTTTGTTTTAAGCTCAGTGTTTTAACTCTGTGCCCTCAGACTAGTTTGTTTTTTGTTTTTTTTTCTTAAGTTACAAATAGATATTTAGATACAGCTAGTAACTTTGTTTGAAGTGCTATGGGTTAACTATTACAAACTACTTGCTGTGTATTTCATGACTGGGCCAGCAAGTAAATGTACTGAGTATAATGTGAGCTTCATTTCTCGCTATCAGAGGAGGGAGTTGAAGATACAGAAAGGGGGAAGACTAAAATAAACCATCTGGGGTAGTCACTGAAAGTTTTAGAATGAATTCATTAACATATATATATATCTGTGTATTCACCACAAATATTTGATATGCATATATACATGCTTGTATATTTTATTTGAATAGCTTATTTATTTCTATCCACCAAACTTTGATTATTAATTGAGTTGGAATAAAGCAGCAAAAGATATTTGTATATATGACAAGTAAATTATGCCTTTTATCTTAGTTAAATTTTCTTTTAAGCCAATATTCCTATTCATTTGTATTGCCTGATTCATGAACTCATGTGTATGTGCTCTGTTGTGTCTGACTCTTTGCAACCTCATGGACTGTATCCTGCCAGGCTCCTCTGTCCATGGAATTTTCCAGGCAAGGATACTGAAGTGGGTTGTCTTTTCCTACTCCAGGGAGTCTTCCCAATCCAAGGACTGAACTCATGTCTCTTGAATCTCCTGTATTGACAGATGGATTCTTTACCACTGCACCTCATGGGAAATCCAAGGTCTTAGTTGCAGCATGTGGGATCAAGTTCTCTGACCAGGGACCAAACCTGGGCCCTTTGCATTGTGAGCACAGAATCTTCGCCACTGGACCACCATAGGAGTTCCTATTCCCCAGTTAGGGTGATGTAATCTGAACTGTGCTCAGAGAAATGAAGAAATAATTCTGGATTTAGAAAATTAACCATGATGATCTGAGTGAGTACTGTAATTAAGAACTGCTTTCACACATTGTGATATTTGATATCATAGGTAATCAATTAATCTTAGCTATTTTGGGTGTTCATCGGAAGGACTGATGCTGAAGCTGAAACTCCAATACTTTGGCCACCTCATGTGAAGACTTGACTTATTGGAAAAGACCCTGATGCTGGGAAGGTTGGGGGCAGGAGGAGAAGGGAACGACAGAGGATGAGATGGTTGGATGGCATCACCAACTCGATGGACATGAGTTTGGGTAAACTCTGGGAGTTGGTGATGGGCAGGGAGGCCTGGCATGCTGTGATTCATGGGGTCGCAAAGAGTCGGACACGACTGAGTGACTGAACTGAACTGAACTGATAGCTGCTTAAAGTTTATGATTTAAAAATGCCTAACAGCATTTGTAAAAATCCAGTTCTTCTTAATTTGTAAGGGAAATTAATTATATCTGGCCAAATATGATTAAGCCAAGTTGTATGACTAAAAACTAAAAAAACATCAAGAAAGGTACTGTTTGCAAGGAGATTGCGTTTACAATAACCATTTGTGAGAACACATTGTGTTAGGAAGGTAAAATTCAATAGCAACTTTATGGATTCTTCCACAAAGCAGTAAAATAGGAAAGAGCTTTTTGTCTGGAAGCAGAAGTCTACCTGGGGCCTCTGTGTGACTTTTAGAAGGCCATTTAATCTTTCTGTACCTTGAATTCTTCACGATGGAAATACCTGTTTTGAGTGTTCAGTGAGGACTTAAATATAGTGGTGGCATGTGAAAATGCCCAAGAAAGATAAGATATTACACAAATACTAATTGCTGTGGATATGCTTGTCTGTTCCATTTTAAACAAGAGTTTGGCAGCTTAAATCCCCGCAACTCTCTCAGACATTTTACTGCTTGTGTTGTTGACTCATAATAAACAGAACAGCCTCTCACTGCTGGGGCTGCTGATTCATTTCCTGAACAAGCGAGGAAATAAAAAGATAATTGGGTCTACTTTTATTGATTGCTGGATGTCTCCGAGTTTTTTAAAAATAAAAATTTTGAAAAGATTAAGACAGGTTTGAAAGCCTGGTAAATTTTATCTAGTCAGCTTAAATAATGAGGAGTTGAATCTCAATAATGTGAGATGTAAAAACTCAACAAAGGAGAAACAAAATATTTTTATCATCTAATAAAGGTGGTAGGACCTTTGGGACATCCCCAACACAGTTGCAATTTTATTTCAAACTTGATTTAGAAATACAAACTACTACGTGCCTGATACTGTAACAAAGTATTTGGAAATGATTGAATGTTGGATCATCCTTCTAGGGGTCAATTAATATGCAATAGTATTGAAGAAGTGATCATGAAAAGTGTCACAAGGTGATACTGTAGATATTGTAGGTCTCTGAAGTGTTCTCATCCCATTTAATTGTACCTTTATACCCACTGAGTAGAAATTCCTAATTTGCCCCTTCCTCCATCCCCTGGTGACCATTGTTCGATTTTTTTGTGTGTGATTAAATTTTACTGGAGTATAGTTGCTTTACAATGTTGTGCTAATTTCTGTTATCCAGCAAAGTGAATCTGCCATACATATACATATATCCCCTCTTTTTTTGGGTTTCCTTCCCATTTAGGTCACCACAGAACACTGAGTAGAGTTCCCTGCGCTATACAATATGTTTTCATCCATTTTCTATTTTATATATAATATTAAAAGTGTCAATCCCAATCTTCTAATTCATCCCACCACCCCTTTTCCCCTTGGTATCCAGATATTTGTTCTCTACATCTGTGTCTCCATTTCTGTTTTGTAAGTAAGACCATCTACAACATTTTCTAGAGAACTATGATTCTACTGTCTACTTCAGTATCTTTGACTGTTTTAGATACCCAT
>SJYC01086120.1:0-11411 GCA_006408675.1 Madoqua kirkii | reverse complement strand
CTGGCGTGCTGCAATTCATGGGGTCGCAAAGAGTCAGACATGACTGAGCGACTGAACTATACTGAACTGATAAACCATAGAAAACAAAGTTTTCTTTCCCTCAAGCTTCTACAGTGTACTCATTCAAGTTTTGTCTCTTACTAGCCTTTCACATTCTGACACAGTCAGTCATTTATTTTACTTCAAGACAAATTGCTCTTTTATGTTGATAAAACCATGCTCATAATCTTACATACACATTCATATTTCTTTGCTACTTCAATTCTTAATATAGTCTCAATGGCCCATATAAATTAAAACTTTTTAAAATTTATACATTTATTTGAAAAGAACTGACATTATTACAACTAGATTCTTTTCTTCTAGAAAAGTGATAGGTTCATATGTTAGCTTGTATCTTATTTTGTGTATCTCAGAAAGATTTTTCTTGTTTTCATCATATTGAATAAAATGGGATCCTCACAGAATAGATAGCCCAGAAATAAACCCACACGCCTATGGCCAATTACTCTTCAACAAAAGAGGCATCAATATACAATGGAGAAAAGATACTCTCTTCAGCAAGTGGTGTTAGAAAAGCTGGACAGCCACGTGTAAAGCAATGAAGTTAGAGCATTCCCTCACATTATACACAAAAATAAACTCAAAATGACTTAAAGACTTAAATATGAGAGATGATACCATAAAACACCTAGAAGAAAATAAAGACAAAGTACTCTCTGACATAAATTTTACCAATGTTTTCTTAGGTCAGTCTCCCAAGACAAAAGAAATAAAAGCAAAAATAAGCAGATGAGACCTAATCCAACCTAAAGGTTTTTGTACAGCAAAGAAAACTATAAACAAAATGAAAATACAGCCTACAGAATGGGAGAAGATATTTGCAAATGATGTGACTGAGAAAGGCTTAATTTCCAAAATATACAAATAGCTCATACAACTCAGTATCAAAAATAATAAAACAACCCAATCAAAAATTGCAGACCTAAATAAACATTTCTCTGAAGAAGACACACAGATGACAAAAGGCACATGAAAAGACCCTCAACATTGCTAATTATTAGGGAAATACAAATCAAAATTACCACAAGGTATCACCTCTCATTGGTCAGAATGGCCATCATCCGAAAATCTGTAAGTAATAAATGTTGGAGAAGGTATGGAGAAAAGGGAACCTTCCTATATTGTTGGAGGGTATATGAATTGGTGAAGTCACTACACAGGTTCCTTTAAAAACTGAAAATAGAGCTAACATTTGATCCAGCAACCTCACTGCTAGGCATGTGTCCAGAAAAGATGAAAACTCTAATTTGAAAACATACATGTATCCTAATGTTCATAGCCACAGTGTTTACAATAGCAAAGACATGGAAGCAGCCTAAATGGCCACTGACAGATGAATGGAGAAAAAAAGAGGTGCCCCCTACAGCGGAATATTATTCAGTCATGAAAAATTCCGTCCGAAGCAACATGGATGGACCTAGAGATTATCACACTAAGTGAAATAAGTCAGATATAGAAAGACAAATGCCATATGATAACACTTATATGTGGAATCTAAAAAAATGAAACAAATGAATTACAAAACAGAAATAAACTCACAGACAGAAAACAAACTTAGACTTACCAAAGGGGAAGGGGTAGGAGGGATAAACAAGGAGTTTGGGATTAACAGAGTACTAAATACAAAACATCAAGGTGAACATCAAGGTCCTGTTGTATAGCACAGGAAATTTATATTCAGTATCTTGTAATAACCTACAATGGAAAAGAAGATGATTATATATTTATATATAATATATGAATCATTGTGCTGTTCACCTGAAGTTAACACACTGTAAATCAACTATGCTGTAATTTTTTTTAAAAAAGATCATACCCATTTCTCTTTTTTTTCCAGCACTACTGAGATATAATTGGCACTTAACATTGTATAAGTTTAAGATGTATAACATGTTGATTTGAAACATTTATAAACTGTAAGAATTATTACCACCATAATATTAGCTACTGCCTCCATCCCATCACATAGTTACCATTCCCTTTGTGTGCTGAGAACATTAGGTTCTACTCTCTCAGCATATAGATTACAACATTTAAGCAGTGTAACTACCTTCTATTTCCTCATGGAGATAACTGTAGGCAAGTAACTGAATACATTTTGAAATACACAAACATTTAGCTACTAGCAAAACAAACGTGACTAAACCTCCTCTGGCCACACACATCCTTTTTACATTTCTTAAGGTGGCAAACTGAAGATATATACTTGCTGCTGATGTTCAGTCACTCATTCATGTCCAACTCTCTGTGACCCCATGGACTCCAGCACGCCAGGCTTCCTTGTCCATCACCAACTCCCAGAGCTTACTCAGACTCATGTTTATCAAGTTGGTGGTGCCATCCAACCAGCTCATCCTCTGTCATCCCCTTCCCTTCCTGCCTTTAGTCTTTCCCAGCATCAAGGTCTTTCCAATGAGTCAGTTCTTCGCATTGGATGGCCAAAGTATTAGAGTTTCAGTTTCAGCATCAGTCCTTCCAATGAATACTCAGGACTGATTTCCTTTAGGATTGACTGGTTTGATCTCCTTGCTATCCAAGGGACTCTAAAGAGTCTTCTCCAACACCACTCAAAAGCACCAGTTCTTCAGGACTCAGCTTTCTTTATAGTTCAACTTGCACATCCATACGTGACTGTTGGAAAAACCATCAGTTTAGTTCAGTCGCTCAGTCGTGTCCAACTCCTTGCAACCCCATGAATCACAGCACGCCAGGCCTCCCTGTCCATCACCAACTCCCAGAGTTCACTCAGACTCACGTCCATCGAGTCAGTGATGCCATCCAGCCATCTCATCCTCTGTCCCCTTCTCCTCCTGTTCCCAATCCCTCCCAGCATCAAAGTCTTTTCCAATGAGTCAACTCTTCACATGAGCTGGCCAAAGTACTGGAGTTTCAGCTTTAGCATCAGTCCTTCCAAAGAAATCCCAGGGCTGATCTCCTTCAGAATGGACTGGTTGGATCTCCTTACAATCCAAGGGACTCTCAAGAGTCTTCTCCAACACCACAGTTCAAAAGCATCAATTCTTCGGCGCTCAGCTTTCTTCACAGTCCAACTCTCACATCCATACATGACCACTGGAGAAATCATAGCTTTGACTATTTGGACCCTTGTTAGTAAAGTAATGTCCCTGCTTTTTAATATGCTGTCTAGGTTTGTCATAGCTTTTCCTCCAAGGAGCCAGTGTCTTTTAATTTCATGGCTGCAGTCACCATCTGCAGTGATTTTGGAGCCCCCCAAAAATAAAGTCTGTTATTGTTTCCATTGTTTACCCATCTATTTGCCATGAAGTGATGGGACCAGATGCCATGATCTTCATTTTCTGAATGCTGAGTTTTAAGCCAGTTTTTCACTCTCCTCTTTTACTTTCATCAAGAGGCTCTTTAGTTCCTCTTCACTTTCTGCCATAAGGGTGGTGTCATCTGCATATCTGAGGTTATTGATATTTCTCCCGGCAATCTTGATTCCAGCTTGTGCTTCATCCAGACTGGCATTTTGTATGATGTACTCTACATGGAAGTAAATAAGCAGGGTGACAATATACAGACTGATGTACCCCTTTCCCCATTTGGAACTAGTCGGTTGTTCCATGTCTGGTTCTAACTGTTGCTTCTTGGCCTGCATACAGATTTCTCAGGAGGTAGGTAAGGTGGTCTGATATTCCCATCTCTTGAAGAATTTCCCACAGTTTGTTGTGATCCACACAATCAAAGGCTTTAGTGTAGGCAATGAAACAGAAGTAGGTGTTTTTCTGGAATTCTCTTGCTTTTTCTATGATCTAGTGGATGTTGGCAATTTGATGTCTGGTTCCTTTGCCTTTTCTAAATCCTTTCTTTGGGATTAGAATGAAAACTGACTTTTTCCAGTCCTGTGGCCACTGCTGAACTTTCCAAATTTGCTGGCATATTGAGTGCAGTACTTTCACAGCATCATCTTTCAGGATTTGAAATAGCTCAGCTGTAATTCCATCACCTCCACCAGCTTTGTTCATAGCAAAACTTCCTAAGGCCCACTTTACTCAATAATTGTATTAGACCAGAGGAATATGTCTTATTTTACTATTTTCCAAGTGAGGCAACTGAACCAATAATGGTTATTTAGCTACTGAATTACACATTTAGAATTTTGCTTTCCTGATTTCTAATCCAATATATCACATTATTTTTCAAATCTTGTGCATGTGCAAGTGAAAAATATACCAAAGAAAATATATTGAAGAAGGAAATTCTTGCACAGATGTGATTAACAGAGCAGGTATCTGAAATGGTTTGCATCCTAGTGGAGGAGCCTTTAGACAGTGTTTTGATAGAAGCTAATGATATTAGACTACAGTTTCTTTCATTCAAATTTCCTCTACTATGGGGGAGGGGAAGATCTCCCAATAAATTGAGCTCCTTATGGTTTTCCCTTTGGAGTACCTGTAACAGAGGATCAAGAAAGAGAAATGTGAGAGGTTTCCTGACTTTTGTTTTAACAAAAGCTTCTTGCTGAAATTAGCTCTTTTCCCCCTCCTACTACCCAAACACAGGATCCATTATTCTTCCCTTCCAAAGCCGTCTCAGCAAAATCAGCTCACCTGAGACACCAGACATAATGTAGGACATCTCCCATAGGATACTCAGGCTTCCTCTTCTGGCTTGCTTTTGGGGTGTCAGGGCAAATCGTGACTAAAGAGAGACTGCTCCCGCTGCTGCTGCTGCTGCTAAGTCACTTAGTCCTGTCCCACTCTGTGCGACACCATAGACGGCAGCCTACCAGGCTCCCCTGTCCCTGGGATTCTCCAGGCAAGAACACTGGAGTGTGTTGCCATTTCCTTCTCCAAGGCATTTATGCATGCTAAGTCGCTTCAGTCGTGTCTGACTCTGTGTGACCCTATGGACAGCAGCCCACCAGGCTCCTCTGTCTACAGGATTCTCTAGGCAAGAATACTGGAGTTGGCTGCCATTTCCTTCTCCAAAAGAGAGACTGAGACACCGCCACAAGGGAAGGCAGTTAAGCCTGTCCGTAACTGGCTCTGTCTGGGGCTTCTGCAGTCCCTAAGAAGGAAGCCAACGTTCACATAGGACACTTGGTGTTACCAGCGGTACACCCAAAGGAAGCTCCTCTCTCCCTCCGATAGCCAGAGAACATTTTGTGTTGAGATTGTCCTCCCTTAACTTTTTAATTTTCCCGTCACCAGTTTTGTATTCAACCATTTAGAATTCTCTGGGTACTTTAGGATCCCTTTTCACTAAAACATGCTGTTGGGTACATCATGAGAAATGCTGGGCTGGAAGAAACACAAGCTGGAATCAAGATTGCCAGAAGAAATATCAATAACCTCAGATATGCAGATGACACCACCCTTATGGCAGAAAGTGAAGAGGAACTAAAAAGCCCCTTGATGAAAGTAAAAGAGGAGAGTGAAAAAGTTAGCTTAAAGCTCAACATTCAGAAAATGAAGATCATGGCGTCTGGTCCCATCACTCCATGGGAAATAGATGGAGAAACAGTGGAAACAGTGTCAGACTTTATTTTTGGGGGGCTCCAAAATCACTGCAAATGGTGACTGCAGCCATGAAATTAAAAGACGCTTACTCCTTGGAAGAAAAGTTATGACAAACCTAGACAGCATATTAAAAAGCAGGGACATTACTTTACTGACAAGGGTCCAAATAGTCAAAGCTATGATTTCTCCAGTGGTCATGTATGGATGTGAGAGTTGGACTGTCAAGAAAGCTAAGCACCAAAGAATTGATGCTTTTGAACTGTGGTGTTGGAGAAGACTCTTGAGAGCCCCTTGGACTGCAAGGAAATCCAACCAGTCCATTTTGAAGGAGATCAGCCCTGGGATTTCTTTGGAAGGAATGACGCTAAAGGTGAAACTCCAGTACTTTGGCCACCTCATGCGAAGAGTTGACTCATTGGAAAAGACTTTGATGCTGGGAGGGATTGGGGACAGGAGGAGAAGGGGACGACAGAGGATGAGATGGCTGGATGGCGTCACTGGCTGGATGGCATCACTGACTCGATGGATGTGAGTCTGAGTGAACTCCGGGAGTTGGTGATGGACAGGGAACCCTGGCGTGCTGGGATTCATGGGGTTGCAGAGAGTTGGACACGACTGAGCGACTGAACTGAACTGAACAATTGCTAGAATTTTCTTCAAGTTGTTTTTCATGTCAGTCCCTTTCATCCTCATTTTTCTCCCTCTAGAAAACTGGCATCCGATAGGGATGATTTGAAAGTCATTTCTGTGACCCTATCACTGACTCAGAGAAAACAGTAGGGGTTAAGTCCCGTGCCTACACCGCACAAAATTTAGTCCTGGGCAAGTATGGTTCCTACTGTACATATCTATTGGCCAAAGGAAGAAACTGAAACACACCTGGGCTCTAAGACTCCTCAAGGTTGCACTGATGGTCAAGGTCTGAGCTCTGTGTTTTAGAATAGTAAGATTGAATGACGTTGTGTGCTGTGGTCGTGCGTGCTAAATCACTTCAGTTGCATTCTGCTCTTTGCGACTCTGCGGACTGTGCCTGCCAGGCTCCTCTGTCCATGGGATCCTCCAGGCAAGAATACTGGAGTGGATTGCCATGCTCTTCTCCAAAGGATCTTCTAGATCCAGGGATGGAACTCACATCTCTTATGTCTCCTGCATTGGCAGGTGGGTTCTTCACCTCTAGTACCACCAGGGAAGCCGAGAACGCTGAGCTACTGAATTTAAATACTGTAGGTGTCAAGATGGGACAGGAAGCCTCCCTCACTGGGTGGATCACATTGGCGTGTAGGAGATTGTCCTGTGGAAGCTGGGGTGGAGAACTGGTAGGGCCTGGGAGGCCTCTCAGACACTGGGATCTAATGGGCCTTAGATTGGGCCCTTTCACTGTTAGCACAAAATAAACAGGAGATGCAGAGGCATGTTACAGCAGACAACCAACCACTTCATACTGGCCCTCCAACTCTGTCCCTACAACAGGACTGGAGGTAGGTGTTGCTGCCCCCATTTTACAGAAAGCAGCTGTCAGGAAGATGAAGCCTCTTGTTAAGGATCCTGTGCTCAGTACATTGCAAAGGAAGAGCTTTAAGTTCTGTTCCTTGATTCAAACCTCCTCCCAAACCAAACTCCACCTTTCCCACGTACAAGACTACAGCTGAAAAGGATCATGGAGGACACATTTTAGGTGAACTCCCTCTTGGTTTACAATACAAAGGAATGGAGATCCTCAACAGAAGTGATTGCTAAGGTCACAAGGCGTGCGCGTGACAGGCTGCACTCTCGGGAACCAAGACTCAGTTTCTTCTTTCCTGTGCAGCCTCCTGGGGAGGTGGGGGAGGAGCTGCCGCTGCCGGGGCCCTGGCGTTCCGGGGCGGTCCCTGGCGGCCGTGCATTCCACAACCACCGGAGCACAGCGAGCCGGGTGCCGAGCTGCGCGTGCCGGCCACTCCTGCGCGCTCCCGCCTGCCCGCGGCTCCGAGCTACCCGGCACGTTGACGGCCGAGGTCCGAGGGCCAAGGGTCACATCCCGCTGCTGGAGCCCGCCGTCCCCAGGACATCTAGGAAGCGTTCCAGCTGCCTCTGCCCCAGGAACTTTTCGCAGACCTGGCACGATCCAGCAGCGGCGGTGGCCGCGGGTTTTCAAAGCAGCTGCGCGGATTTCGGGTGAGTGGGGTCATCGGGTGCCGTTCGTGGGCTCCGGCTCTCGTGCTGCCTCTACCCAAGTGCCCCTTCAACTGCCTTCTTTTTATCTCCTTTTCCCCCATTTCTCCCTCTTCACCACTTTTTCTTATCTCCTTTTGTCCGTCCTTAAGTTCCAGCGACCTTTATCAGCGCTCGATCTTGGGCCGCCCGGGGTCCGGAGCTCGTATGGGTGGGCTCCAGCCCTCCGGGAGACAAGTCTGTTCCGCGTTTCCCTGCCCCTGCCTGTGGTTGCGGGAGGCAAGGGGGAAGCGCGGCCCCGTCCTTGAGCAGGGTCTGCTCTCTTTGCTCTCCAGGAGCGGCGGCGGAGCTCGGCTCCCGGCCTTAGCGCACCCGCTGTGGGCGCTGCGCTGGCAGTTTGGGTCTTTGCACCCCACAGAGCAGCGGGCTGTCTGTCTTACTTTTCTCAGAGCCCTGAGTGGAAGGCGCCCGGAGTTGGGAGTCAGGGGTGGTGGTTCCAGCCCTGGTTTGTTACTAGCAGTTTTCTGTCTGTGAAATGGAGAAAATACTCTTTGCATTCCGATCAAATGAGAAAGGGAAAGTTCAAAGTACCTTGGAGACAAAGAAGCCTTCCTCCCAAGCTCCCTCCTGCGTCTTTATTTAGGGGTTGTTCCGCCTGCCAGTTCTCCCGCGCCGCTCACCCCCCTTCCGCAAATTCCTTGAGGGTAGGCTCTGTCTCCCATCCTCAGCACCTGGCACAGGACGCCCAGTACTGCCTACTGAGTGAAAGAGAGATATAAATCTTAAAAACCTCATGCAACTGTTAAGGCTGCTTTTTGGATTGAGTGGCCAGGCTGGGCTCTTCCTCATGCAGGTCCACTTGTTTCTTCCTGACTCACTCGTTCTCGTCTTGTAGGCACCTGGGGGCTCCTGTGTCACACATTTATCTACAGATTCCCTCAAAGCTCTAGGCTGCAGCGGTGAGAGCCCCTCAGTCATTCGATCATGGAAGATTACCTGATCATCTGCTAGGATCTGTGATCCCACTGTAGGCGATAAATAGTCCAGTCCATAATCCCGCAGGACTGTGGAGACCTGAGTAGGGGTGGGGGGAGGGGTTGGGGTGGGAAGGACTGTTTCCCTGGGAGTCAGGAAACACTGAGTACCTTGAGGCGTTTCCATATCTAGACCTTGCCTTTGCCATCCCCGTAAAATAAGGAAGTGGAGGTGGAAAAGTTGGGTGTTTGTGGTTAAATGGGATGTGCTTTGGGGTTATATTCAGGCCACCTAGCAATCCTCTGAGCACATCTGAGACAGCCCAGCTGGGCTTCAGGACGTCATGTACTTCTGTAGTAACACCCAAGAAAAGCCAAGGAGAAATGCTTCTCTGCTCTAGCCGAGACCTCGAGTTTCTAGCGGTCTAGGGGGTTATGAGTCATGCCCCATCAAATCTTCCAAACACTTGACCACTCAGAGCATCAGCACTGTGGGCTCCTCTGCAAGAAAAGGTCTGGGGATTTCCCGTTTCTGGCCCAGCCAGACAATCACTGGGCTGTGATGAGGTGTTTGAGACAGAAAACCGATCAGATGCTCTGGGGGCTGAGTATGGCTGGGTCACATATTGGTCTCTGGGGTGTCAGACTAAGGGGACAATAAGAGGTAGGTACAACCTTAGATGCTTTCCCAGCCATATTCTGACCCTTCTTTTAAGAAGAGTGCTCTGCTCTTCTCCATGAAAGCGCTTCTGTTTCTTCTTCTATGTTTTAATAGAAACCCAGAAAATATTTCCAAGGACAGAGGATCTTTATCTTGACTGTCTTACAGTGTCGCTATTGGCAGTGGTATCAAAGACAGGCAGGCACGTGTCCTCCCACTCACAGTTTATAAGAGTAAACACTAGTATTACCACATCCTGCTGACCTCTGCCTGGTTGGCCAGGTAAGCTGAATAATGTAACAATAATAATATTTGTTGTTTAGTTGCTAAACTGTGTCCGACTCTTTTGTGACCCCATGGACTGTAGCCCACCAGGCTCCTCTGTCCATGGGATTTCCCAGGCAAGAATACTGGAATGGGTTTCCATTTCCTTCTCAGAGGATCTTCCTGATCCAGGGATCAAACATGCATCTCCGGTGTTGGCAGCAGATTCTTTACCCCTGAGCCACCTGACATTTACTAAGTGCTTGCTATTAGCCAGGTATTATTCTAAGCATTCTATATGTATTAACTCATTTAGTCTTTCAGTTCAGTTCAGTTCAGTCACTCAGTCGTGTCTGACTCTTTGTAACTCCACGAATCACAGCACGCCAGGCCTCCCTGTCCATCACCAACTCCCGGAGTTCACTCAGACTCACGTCCATCGAGTCAGTGATGCCTTCCAGCCATCTCATCCTTGGTCGTCCCCTTCTCCTCCTGCCCCCAATCCTTTCCAGCATCAAAGTCTTTTCCAATGAGTCAACTCTTCACATGAGGTGGCCAAAGTACTGGAGTTTCAGCTTTAGCATCATTCCTTCCAAAGAAACCCCAGGATTGATCTCCTTCAGAATGGACTGGTTGGATCTCCTTGCAGTCCAAGGGACTCTCAAGAGTCTTCCTATGAGGTAAGGATCATCATTAAATCCATTTTATGGATGAGGAAACTGGGGTCCAGAGAGAGTAGCTTACACATATCACACAGGAAGTAAGTGGCACAGCTGCAGTTTGAACCCAGGCAGTTTGGCTTCAGGGCCTATGCTCTGAACCTCATTGCAATTGAGGGGATCTAGGTTCACATCTTGCCTCTGTCAATTACTTACAGGGTGACCTGGGGGGAGTTAATTGAGAATTTGGCAGCCTCTTGACCAGTGAATCACTAGGCCCCCTAGTATCAGTTCATCTCACTCATAGACAGTGAACCTCAGCTGAGAGTGATGTACATCTGGTGTAAAGATTAAGAGTTAGGGAACCAGGAAGGGTAACAGGTCAGAATTATGACTTCTTGGCATATCAGAAAGCAGCAAAACAGATCCAGTGACTAAACTGTGTACTTCAAACTGCTTAGTTGTGTGCACATACAGCTTCTTTATTTTGGTGATTTGGATCCTGGTGGGCTAATTGGGGCATGTGAATTGCTGATGACCCACTGCATAGAATAGGATAGGAAAAAAGATGTGCAGGAGGGAGACAAAAAGACAGAGAAGACAACTGGGCTCCCCAGATCAGTTATGATCAAGATGACACGTCTGGCACACACATCTCTCCCCCTAACTGAGGCTGACACTGACACTCAGGACTTTTCAGCAAACCTCTATAGGGAGGGAAGATCCTTCTTAACTTGGTGCTCTGGCCTCTACTGAGGGACTGGGAAGCATCTGTCTAGCCCTCCCAGACTTCTTGCTTCCTTCTTCTTGGTCAGACAAGTAACAAGGGGACAAAACAGGAAACTTTTCTCTTTGAGTGCCCTGGTGGCACCTTAGGGAAACATCCTGGGGCTGTTTAAAGATTCATCTTTTCCCTCCCTCTTTTCTAGATTTTCTTGAATGGTTTTCAACCCAGCACCATCCTGACTGGGGCAGGGCTCTAGGGGCAGCAGAGTCAGCCTTTGAGAACTGGCCCTTTAGAGGTCAGCTTGTCCATCCTCTCCTGTTGACCTACAGGAAACTGAAGCTCAGTTTGAAAGAGAAAAATACTCAGGATTGCACCCTGCATTCATTTTCTAGCTGTAACAAATCACCACAAAGTTAATGGCTTCAAATA
>SJYC01086119.1:0-15010 GCA_006408675.1 Madoqua kirkii | reverse complement strand
CTTGTCCATCTCTCCTGTTGACCTACAGGAAACTGAAGCTCAGTTTGAAAGAGGAAAATACTCAGGATTGCACCCTGCATTCATTTTCTAGCTGTAACAAATCACCACAAAGTTAATGGCTTCAAATATGTTGTAATACAGTTCTAGCAATCATAGGTCTAGTATGGGTCTCCTTAGTGTAAATCAAGGCATCATCAGCTTGCGTTTCTCTCTGGAGCTTTGAGGTGACTTGGTCCCCTGCTTATATGAATTGTTGGTAGAATTCAGTTCTGTGGTTGTAAGACCAAGGCCACTGTTTTCTTGCTGGCTGCAAGCTGAGGGGCATTCCCTGCTTCTCAGGCCACTGGACTCCTTGGCTCATAGCCCCCTTTCTCCATCTTCAAAATAAGCGCTTAACAGTGAGTCAGATCCTTTTCCTATCATATTTCTCCCACTCTTCTGCCTTCCTTTTCACTTGTAAGGATGCATGTGTGTAGATTGGGTTCACCTAGATAATGAGGCTAATCTCCCCTTCTCAAAGCCCTTAACTTTAGTCATATCTGTAAAGTCCCTTTGCCTATTCTCTTGGCTCCTCCCTCTGAGTCATGCTTCTTTGTTCATATTCAAGGTTTTGAGGACCAGGACGTGCACATCTCTGTGGGGTCGTCTTTCTGTCTACAATATACAGCGAGGCCCACTTCAGGAGAGTGGCTTGTTCTGGATCACACATCTTGGCAGGAGATTTCCACCACTGTGGTGTGCACTTGCAGCTCTATCAGTGACACCCCTCTTTCCCCCAGACCCCACCAGTCTACCTCATGGAGAGTCTCCTTTGTCAGCCCAGCAGCAGCAGGCACTTAGTCAGTGGCAAATAGCAGTGATGGATGGTGGAGGCTTAAACAGGATACTGTGGGTTTGGGCCTGGGTTTCTTCTCTGCTGGCTCCCTGCTGATTTCTAAGACTCTGTGATTGGCTGGGTCAGATGGTACGTGCAGTCATGAATAGCTCTGGCTTGATTTCTAAAGTCTTTGAAATATCTTGGTGTTTTTCCATTTTCCAGCCACAGAAGAGCAGATAGAAACTTAGGCAGGGAATAAGTCTTTATACTGTTAAGAATTTTGAAGGCGATAGAAGCCAATTGGGGTAAAATGAGAACAGAGTTCTCCCCAGAGACCTGGGGTCATTGGAGAAAGTCCTCTGGTTTGATTTGTTTCACATTTTTGATACTTGTGTGTCCTGCCCATTCCTTCCTCTGGCCCTTTCTTTGGAACAAAGGTCCCTGGTTAAAAGGACTCCTTGCTGAGTTGGGAAATGCTTGAGGCTAACTATAACACTGTTTCCAAGAGTAAATATGAGGCTGGGATGGCCACTTCACACTGGACTCGGCATGAGGAATCCCCTCCCCTTTTATCAGCCTCCCTGTCCTCTTTAGAGAACAGTGAGAGAAAACTCCATATTCTGGGTAGCAAGTCCCCAACCCCTGCACCTACAGCAATGCCCAGCCCCTGAGCACAAGGAATTGAAACTTGAATTTGAACAACCAGCCCAAGCAAGTCGGGAAGAGGGAAGTCTAGAGGATATTATTCAGAAAGGCCAGTGCTAGTTCATCTAGTACATAGAGGGTGAACTGGGAAAGAAAGAGGCCCCATAATCCTTTGGGAATGTACAGAGATCAAATCAGAGGGTGTCATTTTATTTAAAAGATAACGTTCTGACTTTAAGGTCATTGAACAGGGGTAAGTATCCTTTCTGGATCTCCCCGACTAAGTTCCAGGAGTTAAGTCAAATCTAATGTTCCCCAGCCTGTCCATATTCATTTCTTTGTCAGTCTTATATTCATCAGACACTTTCTGTGTGCTAGGGCCTGTGATGGGTGCTGAGGGAACAGCAGTGAATGGAGCCTTCTCTCTTCTTTGTATTTGCTTCTTCTCTCTTTGTATTTGCATTTGAGTCAGCAAAGATGGCCAATAAAAACAAACAAGCAAACAGGCTAATCTGAGGCTGTGAAAAGTGTGTGCAGAAAATAAAACAAAGTATGAGACAGAATGGCTGGTGGATGAAGGTGGTAATTTAATGAGAGGGTCTGGAAAGGCTTTTTCAAAGACATAACGTTTAAAAGTTGAGGTCATGGTCATTGAGACACTGCATGTTGAAGGGAAGATCTAAGATGATCTGGTGCATTCTAGGAAGAGCCAACAGCAAACAAAAAGGTCTTGAAATGGGACCAGCCCTTGGGATATGTCACTGGGTAGCCCAGCTACTAAGTGGCCAGTGGGATCCCTTTTTGGTACTTGAGTTGCCCTCTCTGTCTGGCCTAAATGCTTTATTCTTTTCTGACAATCTCACCAGCTCTTTCTGAGGGTGGCGCCTCAGGAAGAGGTGCTGTGAACCAGGCTATGCAAGTAAACCCCCTACTCCACTGCCCTGTGAGCCTTTACCTTGTTGTTCACATTCTGCAAGATGCTTCAAGAGATTCCTGCAGCTTCAGTGACTCAGAGCTGGTTCTAGAGGCCTCCTCTGTGGCCTCTGTGTCTAGTGGAAAGGAAACACCAGCACTTGGTGCTCAGTGAGAGCTATGGACTAAGTCCACACCTTCAGGAAGTCACCTGTCTCTATCTGCCTTTTCTCCCACTGTGGCATAATTAAGCTTGAAGCAGCAGGAAGTCACTTCTTTTATTGCGTTCTTCCTTGGAAAATTCCTTGGTGGTAAAACCGGTTGGATAGCCATTGGCAGTCACTCAAAAGTTCACTGTTAGCTGCAGTTCAGATGTGGAGAGTGTGTATTTCCGGTGGAAGGTTAAAGATGAGAAGACATCTAAGGCTGTTTATAAAACTATGACTGCAGTTTCATGGTGCCTAAACTAAGTGGTAGGGGCCACTGAACTTTGTGTGACTTTAGGAGCTGTCACTAGCTCAGTTTAACATTGATGAAGCCCTTACTGGTGGCTCAGACAGCAAAGAATCTGCCTACAATTGGGGAGACCTGGGTTTGATCCCTGGGTGGGGAAGATCCCCTGGAGGAGGACATGGCAACCCAGTCCAGTATTCTTGCCTGGAGAACCCCATGGACAGAGGAGCCTGGCAGGCTGCAGTCCATGGGGCCCCAAAGAGTCAGACACGCCTGAGCGACTAAGCACTCACACACTACTGTGTACCAGGCACTGCCCAAGTAAGTGCTTTGTATGCATCAGCTCATTCAACTTCCATGGCATCCCCATGAAGAAGTTACTGTTATTAGTTAATATTATTCCCATTTTTACAAATGAGACTGGAGCTTTTAAAGGTTAGGGTTCCTGCCAAAGCCACTAGCACTATACACGCTTCCAATATACCAAGTAACTTGTCAGCTCTGGGCTTTGTTGATGATGCTTTTCTACTAATCCTGCCTTTCTCCTCATTTCTTTTTGTGAACTCCTACATATCTTCATAGTCCATGTCAAAAACCCCCCTTTTTGAGCATCTGTTATTTTCTAGGACTCCATACATATTATCCCCTATTATCCTCAAAATAGGATGTTGCAGTGTAATGCTTCTAATGTCATTATTTGGAAGATGAGAAGACCAAGGTTTAGAGATTTTAAATAAGTAGCCCAAAGTCACATTTTAATGAGTGAAAAACAGAATTCAAATCAAATACTCTTTCTGCTTTTTTTCCTGTTTGGAGATGGCATATGGTTTTTACCTTCAGTCCACTTCTCTGCCTTTTATTGCAATTTGTGATTGTAATTAATGTCTTTTCCTCCAGAAGAGTGTGAGCTTCTTAAGGAAAAACACTGTATTTATCTCCACATCCACTCCCCAGTGTTAATCACAGTGCCATGAATGTTTATTGAATTAGACTGAATTGCTACTCTACTAGTTTCATACTTGGACTGGAAAAATAGGTCAGATTAACCAATGCTGCTGCTGGTTGATTAAAAAAACATCATTAATATGGATTAAGCATCTATCAGCTTCTGTAGCATCTCAGATGGTAAATAATCTGTCTGCAAGGCAGGAGATTCGGGTTTGATTACTGGGTCGGGAAGATCCCCTGGAGAAGGGAATGGCAACCCACTCCAGTATTCTTGCCTGGAAAATTCCATGGACAGAGGAACTTGGCAGGCTACAGTCCATGGGACTGCAAAGAGTCAGACATGACTGAGCAATGAACACTTTTACTTTTAAGCATCTATCATCTTTGTTGATAAAATGAAGTACAGTCCAAGTTAAGGATATTACCAAACTCTAGCCAAAGCGGGTGAATATTTCCTTAGGCTAGAGAGTCCCTATGGTCAGGGATTATTAATCAAAGGATGAACATTTGTAGAGTGCTTACTGTTTGTCAGAGCACTCCTAAATACTATATGCAGTTATCTCATGGAATTCTCCTTAACTCTATAAGGCAAACTATTTTCCCATTTTTGTTTTCAGCTGGAATCATTAGGAAGTTTAAGTAACTTATTCAAGGCAGGTCAGCTAGAAAGTGGTAAATCTCTTGGATTTAAAACAGCCACATTTAAATCCAAGCCAACTGGCTTCCTAGTCTGGCCTTTTAACACTACTCTGTAGTCTGTTTCAGAAATATTTACCTGCTGTTTCCAAGTGTTCTTTATACTTCTAAGAGCTTCCCTCACCTTACCAGATTACAGTAGTTTTAGAATTTGTTGATTTAAGAAATGTTTATTCAGTACCTAAACCACTGAGTAGAGAGGGAAGGCATTCTATGAGGAGAACTGTGCTGGGTAAAATCAGTGCTGGGGAAGAACTGGAATCCAGGCAAAGCCCACTCCCCTCCAGTTTGGTGACATCTCTCATTGCAAGTAGGATTCCGGTGTCTCCCTCTCTTCTCTGATATTCTTACCCATGGTGAGGAGTAAATAAGTTACAAGGTTTAGCGTTATCTTCTTCACTGGGTTGACTTGCATTTGGACCTTTAGTCAAACAGATGAAACACAGAGGGTGGAATTATATCCGTGAGTGATTCTGACAGGACCCTGCTTTGCTTTTTAGGGGTGTGTCTGTGTGTTCCTGGAAAAACCATCTCACTGCCTCACCTTTGAGGAAGTTGCTTAGGACTCTGAGCCCAAAGTTTCCCCTAGGTGTTTACACAGTAAAAAGCTATAGTCAAGAAGCCAGTGGAAAACAGTATGGAGGTTTCTCAGAAAACTAAAAATAGAATTACTATATGTTTAGCAGTCCCACTCCTGGGCATATATCTGGACAAAACGTTAATCCAAAATGATACATGCACCCCTGCGTTCATAGCAGCACTATTCACAATAGCTAAGACATGGAAACAACCTCAATGTCCATTGACAGATGAGTGGGTAAAGATGTGGTGAGTCAAGTGTGAAAGTTGCTCAGTCATGTCTGACTCTTTGTGACCCCATGGACTATATAGTCCATGGAATTCTCCAGGCCAGAATACTGGAGTGGATACCTTTCCCTTCTCCAGGGAATATTCCCAACCCAGGGACTGAACCCAGGTCTCCCTCATTGCAGATTCTTCACCAGCTGATGGAATATTACTCAGCCATAAAAAAGAATGAAATAACGCCATTTACAGCAACATAGATGCAGCTAGAGATTATCATACTAAGTGAAGTAATTCAGAAAGAGAAAGACAAATACCACATGATATCACTTATATGTGGAATCTAAAATATGACGCAAATGAACCTACCTGTGAAATACAAACAGACCACAAACATGGAGATCAGACTTGTGGTTGCCAGTGGGGAGGAAGTTGGGGGAGGGATGGAGTGGGAGGTTGGGGTTAGCAGATGTAAGCTATTGTGTATAGAATGGATAAACACCAAAGTCCTACTGTGTAGCACAGAGAACTATATTCACTATCCTATGATAAAACATAATGGAAAAGAATATGAGAAAGAATATATATGTATAACTTGAATCACTTTGCTATACAGCAGGAATTAACACACAACATTGTAAATCAACTATACTTCAATAAAAAACAAGGAAGGCTGGCTGGCTCTCATTCTTTATATTAGTTTATTCTCTATCACTGCTTACTCCAACCTGATGCCTCACTGCCTTCTCCTGACTCCCATCTGAAATAGGATAGTGATGGAGTTGAAAAAGAGCACTGCAAATCTGGAGGCCTGAGTTGTCCCGAGTCCTGCCATTAAATTGCTTTGATGACCTTGAGTAAGTCATGTCCTTCATCTGTAAAATGGAAGATAGGCTAAAGTAGACAGTGTCTAAATCCTGTGTGGATTTCTAGAATATCATTGGTTTGTAGAAGTTTCATCTCCACAGAACAAACCCAGTAGGATGTAATATTGCTGTATTCATTTTCTATTGCTGCCATCACAAATTACCACACTTTAGTGGCTTAAAACCTACATACATAGTCTTAGTTTCCTTGAGTCAGGAGTCCAAATACAGTTTAGCTGGGTCCTCCAGAGATGCAGTCACGATGTCAGCCAGGCTGCCCTGTCATCTGGGGGACCCGATAGGGAAGAATCTGCCCACAAGCTCTTTCAGGTTGTTGGTAGATTTGTTTCTTGCACCTCAAGGCCAGCAGAAAAGAATCATTGACCCAGGGAAGGTTTCAGCCTGCTTTTAGACTTCCACTTTATTAAGTCAGACCCACCCAAGGTAATCTTTCTGATTACTTTAAAGCCAGCAGTTCTGAAGCCTTAACTACATCTGCAAAATCCCTCACCCTTGTTATGTGACCTAACCTAATCACAGCCTAACTCCAGGGAACAGATTGTGGGAGCCATCTCAGGATTCTGCTTCCTGTCATTGTTTTACAGAAATAGCCTGTTTGCAGTTGTAATTGGAGCATATTCTTTCCTGAGTCAGGTCAAATGACTTAGCATATGAAATCAGTTCTAAAACTTACTTGTTCCTACACTAAAACTACCCTGCTTTGAGCTTGCTTTTGGAACACAATATATTATGCCTCCCTTGATTCTTATATAATTATCCTCCAAGTTATTTTCCTCCAGTACTGTTCATGAATATATAGTTATGCATTGTTGTTGTGTTAGTCGCTCAGTCATGTCCAACTCTTTGCAACCCCATGGGCTGTAGGCTGCCAGGCTCCTCTGTCTATGGGATTCCCCAGGCAAGAATATTGGAGTTGGTTGCCATTCCTTTCTCCAGGGGGTCTTCCTGACCCAGGATTCAAACCCAGGTCTCCTGCATTGTAGACAGATTCTTTATCATGTGAGCTATTGAGGAAATAATTTAAATTTAACTTGTTTTTCTATTTGAAATAATATTTTGTAAAAAAATATTAATGTTAAGGAGTCATCTTTGTCCTTAGGTGATTCTTAAAATTATTTTGTTCCATCAATATTTGAGAGAGATGTATTGAACTCCCCCACCATAACTGTAAATTCGTCTATTTCTTATAATTCTGAGATTAGGTATATAAAAATTGAATCTTCTTACAAAGCTACCAGACTAAATCAAGATTGACGTGTTAATATACTAGTAATATCTTTATGAAAAGTGTTTTTTACTGTCTAGTTCTGATTTGATGAATAATTATTAAAATATTAAGAAATATCAACAGTTTACTTACTTGTTTCTGACATACTGAGCACCATAGATAGTAGTGCAGTCTTATTAATGGTCAACATTAATTTAGGCAAACATCTGTATATTATTTGTCAAATTCTTTGTAAATATTTGGAGGCCTTGTAAGTAATTGAATATTGAAATTTTACAATAATTAAACTAGCTTAACAGCAATGAGAAATCATGACAAGATTTTAGCATATTATTTTCATTATTATTTTATACTTGTTTTTGACATACTGAGCACCATAGATAGTGAAATTTTATTAATGGTCAACATTAATTTAGGCAAACATCTATTATTTGTCAAATTCTTTGTAAATATTTGGAGGCCTTGTAAGTAATTGAATATTGAAATTTTACAGTAATTAAACTAGCTTAACAGCAATGAGAAGTCATGAAAAGATTTTAGCATATTATTTTCATCATCATTTTCTTTAAATTGCCTTAAAATATATATTTATGTATGTATTCATACTTATTTTATTTTTGAAAGAATAACATTAGTGTGTGTGTGCTCAGTCGATCAGTTGTGTCCAGCTCTTTGTCGTGCTTATGGGATTCTCCAGGCAAGAATACTGAAGCCAGTTGCCATTTCTTCCTCCAGGGGATCTTCCCAACCTAGGGATCGAACCCATAGCTCCTGAACTGGCAGGCAGATTTTTTACCACTGAGTCAATAGGGAAGCCCAAATAAGATTGTACCTCATGTTTACAAAGTGGTTTCCTATTATCTCACCTGATCATCACTAGAGCTTGATGAAGTAAACAGAACCAGTTGTTACTGGTATTTGATAATAGTGATAGAAGGAATACAGAGTTTCCCAAAGCCTCAAGAGCGAACACTAAAATCCAGGCTGGCTGGTCTCAGCAGAGCTCCCGTTCTATGAACCCAGACTGCTGCTCTGCTCCAATCCTAGGGTTCCAGTTGCTCTCCGGATCCTATTAGTACTCAGTATGGCCAGTCTTTTTCAAAAATTTTGTCCATTCTAGTGGGTATATAGTGTATATAATATAACACTTTGTTTTTCTAATTTGCTTTTTCTTAAAGCAATTTTTTGGAGGCTATGGCACCCCACTCCAGTACTCTTGCCTGGAGAATCCCATGGATGGAGGAGCCTGGTAGGCTGCAGTCCATGGGGTCGCTAGGAGTAGGACACGACTGAGCAACTTCACTTTCACTTTTCACTTTCATGCATGGGAGAAGGAAATGGCAACCCACTCCAGTGTTCTTGCCTGGAGAATCCCAGGAAAAGGGGAGCCTGGTGGGCTGCCGTCTATGGGGTCGCACAGAGTCAGACACGACTGAAGTGACTTAGCAGGTAGCAGGTACACTTTATACTTAAATGTTTACTTTGTTCAATGGTAAAACAGCTCTACTAGCTTATTCATGATAGATGGTATTTCTTTTGTTTCCAGTTACTTTCAATGTTTCTGAACCCCTATGTGTCTCTTGTAAAAGGTATTTATATTTTTATATACTCTGATAATTTTTGTTAGTTTTGGTTTAAATCTACTATTCTTTATGTGCTTTCTATTTGTCTCACATGTTCTATTCCCACCCACCCCCCACTCCAGGCAAGAATACTGAAGCCAGTTGCCATTTCTTCCTCCAGGGGATCTTCCCAACCTAGGGATCGAACCCATAGCTCCTGAACTGGCAGGCAGATTTTTTACCACTGAGTCAATAGGGAAGCCCAAATAAGATTGTACCTCATGTTTACAAAGTGGTTTCCTATTATCTCACCTGATCATCACTAGAGCTTGATGAAGTAAACAGAACCAGTTGTTACTGGTATTTGATAATAGTGATAGAAGGAATACAGAGTTTCCCAAAGCCTCAAGAGCGAACACTAAAATCCAGGCTGGCTGGTCTCAGCAGAGCTCCCGTTCTATGAACCCAGACTGCTGCTCTGCTCCAATCCTAGGGTTCCAGTTGCTCTCCGGATCCTATTAGTACTCAGTATGGCCAGTCTTTTTCAAAAATTTTGTCCATTCTAGTGGGTATATAGTGTATATAATATAACACTTTGTTTTTCTAATTTGCTTTTTCTTAAAGCAATTTTTTGGAGGCTATGGCACCCCACTCCAGTACTCTTGCCTGGAGAATCCCATGGATGGAGGAGCCTGGTAGGCTGCAGTCCATGGGGTCACTACAAGTCGGACACAACTGAGCAACTTCACTTTTACTTTTCACTTTCATGCATTGGAAAAGGAAATGGCAACCCACTCCAGTGTTCTTGCCTGGAGAATCCCAGGGACGGGGGAGCCTGGTGGGCTGCTGTCTGTGGGGTTGCACAGAGTCGGACACGACTGAAGCGACTTAGCAGCAGCAGCAGCAGCACCAGCAGCAGCAGAGATTACAATAAACATCCTTAATTTCACAAAGTTCAGTGTTATTGGTTATTTTGCCCTTTCCCAGAAAATAAGAACACTTTGATTCTGTTTCTTCTCCTTGTTTATTATTATTGAATCTTTAAATTTTCTATTTTATCTGAAATTTTATTTTATCTTAATTCTTAGTTATTTTTGTTCACTTTAAAGAAATCATTGTTTTCTAGATTCCATTGTTTCTGATGAGATGTTAGCTATCAGTCTAATTGGTTTTCACTTGAATATAATCTTTTTTTCTCTTTGTCTTTGATTTTCAGCAGATTTACTATGATGCACCTAACTATGGGTTTCACTTGATCTAACTAGAACTTTATAGGGCTTCTTAAGTTTGTGGATTCATATCTTTCATCAGCTTTGGAAAATTCTGCCATTTCTTACTGTAATGTTTTTTCTCCCCCATTCTGTCTTCTCTCTTTCTAGGACTCCAATTATATGGATGTTGTATTGTGCCACTGTTTCCTCTATACCCCTCACCCAGTTTATTTTTCATCCTTTTATTTCCCTGCATCATTATATTTTTTTCCCTCTGATCCTCCAGTTCACCACTTCTTTTTTCAGCTATGTTTCATCTGCTGTTAAGCCCATTCACTGAATTTTTATTTTCAATTATTGTGTTCTTCAGTTCTAGAATTTCTATTTGGCTTTAAAAAAAAAATCTGTTGTGTTCTTTCTTATAGTTTTCAGTTGTTTGTCAAAATTCTCAATCCTGTTTTATTTTCTCTTCAAACATATTAATCATAGTTACTTAAAATGTGTGTGTCTCACAACTCCAATATCTGGAGCCCCTGTAAATCTTTTTCTATTGTCTGTTGTTTCTGATGTTTCCATTCTAGTTGTTTTGTCTTTTTTCACTGCTACTTATTTTTAGTTATGATTGAACATTATATTTGAATAAGAAATTTGAATAAAAGTTTGAATTGGCTGTTATCTCCTCTACAGTGGATGTAAGTTTGCTTCTGCCAGACACCTGGAGATACTAGCAATCTAGAACAAGCTTAATTCAATTTCAACGACTGTGATGATTCAAAGCTGGGTTGCAGTCTTGGGGTTTAGTATACTTCTTATTCACTCTTATACTAGGAGTGCTCTTTGAAGTCCAAACCCAAAATGCAAGGGTTTGACTCTCTCTGTCTTGGCAATCTTATACTCCTGAGTGTCAGAAACACTGTTGGTCTCCGTCCTTCACTAAAGAAGATGCTGCTTCAAATACCAGGCTTACCTCCCTGGATTTGTCTTCTCCCAGACCTTAGCCTGGTAATTCTTCATTATTTTGCTATTTCTTAGTGCCTTTGAGCAGATTTTTGGGGGGTCTAATCTTTCTAGTTGTCCTCAGTAAGAAAACAGGTCAAAATTATCTAGCTTGACATTACCAGAAGTGAAAATCCTGATCTTTACAGATTCTGTCTCTTTTTCTTTTTTTAAATTGAGGTATAATTGGCATATAACAATATATCAATTTCAGGTATACAAATAAATGATTCACAATATGTACATCTCATAAAATAATCACCGCAATAACTCTAGTTACCATCTGTAACCATACAAAGTTACAAAATATTTTTTTGTGATGAGAACTTTTAAGATTTACTCTCATCACTTTTTAAATATGCAATACAATATTCTTGATTATGGTTACCATGCTGCCTATTTTTCAATCAATTTTTTTCATTGAGTTGTATGAGTTCTTTATATATTTTGATTACTGACCCCTTGTCAGATATATGCTTTGCAAATATCTTCTCCCATTAATAGGTTGCCTTTTTATTTTGCTGATAGTGTCCTTTGCTGTGCAGAAGCTTTTTAGTTTAATGTAGTCCCACTAATTTATTTTTACTTTTGTTGCTCTTGCCTTTGGAGTCAGATCCAAAGAATCCTTGCCAAGACCAGTGTCAAGGAGTTTACTGTCTATGCTTTCTTCTTGTTTTATGGTTTCAGTTCTTTAATCTACTTTGAACTAATTTTTATATATGGTATAAGATACTAGTCTTGATTATTTTGCATGTGGCTGTCTATTTTTCCCAATGCCATGTGTAAAAGAGACTATCCTTTCCTTATTTTATATTCTTGCCCCCTTTGTAGTAAATTAATTGACTATATATGTGTGGGATTATTCCTGGGCTCTCTATTCTGTTCTAGTAATCTGTGTGTTCGTTTTTATGCCACTACTATTTGTGTGAGTGTGACTACTGTGATTTTGGGGCTTCCTTGGTGGCTCAGACAGTAAAGAATCTGCCTGCAATGCAGGAGACCCGTGTTCGATCCCTGGGAAGATCACCTGGAGAAGGAAATGGCACCTCAGTCCAGTATTCTTGCCTGGAGAATCGCATGGACAGAGGAGCCCGGTGGGCCCTAGGGGCCCTAGACAGTTACTAGTCCTGATGGTGCTCAACCAAAAACCACATTGCTCTAGCAGAGAGGTCAAAGTCACTTGTGGGGGAAGGGAGTCTCACAGTTGAAAGGCAGATAGCACAGACGAGACACTTTGAATTCAGTTATTCTAATACTTCTGACTTGTAGAAATTTTTAACTTATGAAATTTATATATATATGTGTATAAATATATATATATATAGCTGGCACTAGAAGATTTGCCAGATGATAGAATTGACTGGAAGGATTATTATTATCTTGTAAACAAACTTTCAGTTGCTTAAGAAAAACAGGCCCAGAAGTAAAACTTGATGTTTCAGAATCAGGCAGCAGGGAACCTGCACTTTCCTTCCTAGTTTGGATTAAATAGACTACCTGATGGATGGGATGAATATTCTACCTTTGGAGAAGGTACATTGCTTTCCTCCTCTGAAGGAACTACAATTTTTTACTCTTTCACTTAGTCTTGTTAGTAGATACAAAATAGTCCTTTTGGGTTTCTTAACTTTTCCGCTGAATTGTCTAGACCGCTTAAGCTTGTGGTCTAAAGTGGAGCCAGGGTGTCTCCAGGTCACAGGGCAGGTGGTGTAGGGCCTGGAAGGCACCCTTGATCGACAATGCAGTGGCTTCTTTGTCCGTTCAGGGTGACTTTAACATAGTCTTTTAGACAAACATTGAATGTATGTTAAAGTTCATCTTTCATTAATGAGGTAAATAGCAGATAAAGTATGCCAGTTTGAGTTAACAAGAATTTAGGCCTGACTGCTGTTTTGCCTCCCATGGTCATAAAAACATTGTATCATTAATCAATGAAAAGGTTAAATTTATGACATGGTTTGTGCCATATCCTCTGACATGACCTATTAATCAGAAATCACAAGCAATATATCTGCATAGCAAACAATGAGCTTGTTGATCTATAGTTACTCATTAGATGTAGCAAGAAACAGTTTTACATCCTCACAAGGCGCCAATCACCCAGATGCCAGAGGTCAAACAGAAGTCAGCTAGCAGCAGCTTAGCCGAGTCCTGCTTTTTCTCAAGTAAAATTTTCTAGCATGCCATTAATAGTGCTGAACATATGGTTTGTGTAGTTCCTATTTTGGGGGGAAATTTTTTCTTTCACAGTGGGGAGAGGTGGAAGTGACTGGAATCTCTGCTACGTGGGAGGGAACAGGTCATCAGAGAACACGTGGGAGGACCAAGAGGACTGACAGGGAGATGGAGCTCCCGGCGCCCTCTGACACTTGGCCATGTGTACGTCCAGCCTTACAGCCCTGGAACAGTGGCTCCACAAGGGTCCTCAGAGAACATTACAGCCTGTGGCTTTCAGCCTGTGTTTTGAGAAGCCCCAGGGGTCAAGGAGCAGCTAAACAGTTCTGCTGTACCAAGTGAGCAGGCTAGCTGGGGAAAATTATGTTCACAGATTTTTTTCAGTTACAAGAAAAAAAATGACTTCAATTTCATCATAAAATGTACATTTTGGTGTTACGGTTTAGTATTGCTTTTAGTTTGAATTGTATATATGAAGGGGGTGGGTGGGCACCCTAATGTCTAGTGTTTAATGTCTGCTCTAAGGATATTTATTCAGCTCTGCTGATGGGATAGGACCCCCGACCCACTCTCTCTGGGCCCTCCCCAGCAATCTAGAGCAGCTCCAATTTTATCTGTTTTTGTGATTGGGTTTTAAACAATTTCATGTGTGAGAAAATAATAGGGGTATAGTCTAGAATACAGATTACAGACAGAGTTTCTTTTATTCATCTATTTGTTCTGATTTGTTTCAGTTAGGGTCAGTGATCTGATCAGATTTAAGTCTTTGAGTGATTATTCTGGAAGGGGGTGAGCTTGAAGTTGAGGGAAAACCTCAGGACCTCAGTTTTGCCACCTAGGAAACAAGGCTGATGCTAGCTTCAGTGGGTTTTGGTTGTGGATCAGCCTTGGAGCTTAAGTTCCTGTAAATGACAGGTTTCCCTTATGAAAATCAGCCAGGGAGATTATGTGTTCCTGGCATTTGGAGTTCCAGAGACTGTTTGATGTTAATGGGTTTACCGGAAAGGGCTTTTGTGGGGTTCTTTTGGCTCAAAGCAAGCTAGCTATTGATGTAATCAGGAGACCACAATGGGTGATTTCCCCCACCCCGTCTCTCTTCAACAGTGTGCTTCTCCTGTGACTCACGCTTCAGTACCTTAGACCTTGTTTCTGAGGCTGAGGCAGGGCCAGCCTGTGCCTCTTCCTCCAAGGCCAGATAATCCTCGTGCCTGATAATCCAGTGGCCTGGAGAGCCTTGCCAGAGGCTTCTCCTCCATCCTAGAACTTGCCCACATCTGTCCAGACTGACTACAGAATACAGAGGAATCAGTTCGCACAGCATGGAGCTAGGAAGAGTTGTAGAAGCTGTAGAGATCATCTCATCCAGGGGTTCCCAAACCCAGCTGCACAGTCAAATCCCCTGGGAAACATGGGGGACAAGGCCCCTCTGGGGTCTAATTCAATTCATCTGTAATGGGACCTAAGGTGGTTTTCACATAGCATGGTTTATGGCATTTAGTGACTTGGAACAATGCATGGTGTGTAGCAAGCACTATATATTTGTTAAATAAATGAATGAAAATTGTTGCACAGTAGTCCATTATATGGATATACTCTACTATATATGGCTACTTCTGTTGTGTTGGTTTCTATAGCAAACGGTGCAGAAACAAACTTCCTGGTATACATGTCTTGGA
>SJYC01086118.1:0-44978 GCA_006408675.1 Madoqua kirkii | reverse complement strand
CAGTTATTCTAATACTTCTGACTTGTAGAAATTTTTAACTTATGAAATTTATATATATATGTGTATAAATATATATATATATAGCTGGCACTAGAAGATTTGCCAGATGATAGAATTGACTGGAAGGATTATTATTATCTTGTAAACAAACTTTCAGTTGCTTAAGAAAAACAGGCCCAGAAGTAAAACTTGATGTTTCAGAATCAGGCAGCAGGGAACCTGCACTTTCCTTCCTAGTTTGGATTAAATAGACTACCTGATGGATGGGATGAATATTCTACCTTTGGAGAAGGTACATTGCTTTCCTCCTCTGAAGGAACTACAATTTTTTACTCTTTCACTTAGTCTTGTTAGTAGATACAAAATAGTCCTTTTGGGTTTCTTAACTTTTCCGCTGAATTGTCTAGACCGCTTAAGCTTGTGGTCTAAAGTGGAGCCAGGGTGTCTCCAGGTCACAGGGCAGGTGGTGTAGGGCCTGGAAGGCACCCTTGATCGACAATGCAGTGGCTTCTTTGTCCGTTCAGGGTGACTTTAACATAGTCTTTTAGACAAACATTGAATGTATGTTAAAGTTCATCTTTCATTAATGAGGTAAATAGCAGATAAAGTATGCCAGTTTGAGTTAACAAGAATTTAGGCCTGACTGCTGTTTTGCCTCCCATGGTCATGAAAACATTGTATCATTAATCAATGAAAAGGTTAAATTTATGACATGGTTTGTGCCATATCCTCTGACATGACCTATTAATCAGAAATCACAAGCAATATATCTGCATAGCAAACAATGAGCTTGTTGATCTATAGTTACTCATTAGATGTAGCAAGAAACAGTTTTACATCCTCACAAGGCGCCAATCACCCAGATGCCAGAGGTCAAACAGAAGTCAGCTAGCAGCAGCTTAGCCGAGTCCTGCTTTTTCTCAAGTAAAATTTTCTAGCATGCCATTAATAGTGCTGAACATATGGTTTGTGTAGTTCCTATTTTGGGGAAAAAAATTTACTTTCTTTAGGGGAGAGGTGGAAGTGACTGGAATCTCTGTTACGTGGGAGGGAACAGGTCATCAGAGAACACGTGGGAGGACCAAGAGGACTGACAGGGAGATGGAGCTCCCGGCGCCCTCTGACACTTGGCCATGTGTACGTCCAGCCTTACAGCCCTGGAACAGTGGCTCCACAAGGGTCCTCAGAGAACATTACAGCCTGTGGCTTTCAGCCTGTGTTTTGAGAAGCCCCAGGGGTCAAGGAGCAGCTAAACAGTTCTGCTGTACCAAGTGAGCAGGCTAGCTGGGGAAAATTATGTTCACAGATTTTTTTCAGTTACAAGAAAAAAAATGACTTCAATTTCATCATAAAATGTACATTTTGGTGTTACGGTTTAGTATTGCTTTTAGTTTGAATTGTATATATGAAGGGGGTGGGTGGGCACCCTAATGTCTAGTGTTTAATGTCTGCTCTAAGGATATTTATTCAGCTCTGCTGATGGGATAGGACCCCCGACCCACTCTCTCTGGGCCCTCCCCAGCAATCTAGAGCAGCTCCAATTTTATCTGTTTTTGTGATTGGGTTTTAAACAATTTCATGTGTGAGAAAATAATAGGGGTATAGTCTAGAATACAGATTACAGACAGAGTTTCTTTTATTCATCTATTTGTTCTGATTTGTTTCAGTTAGGGTCAGTGATCTGATCAGATTTAAGTCTTTGAGTGATTATTCTGGAAGGGGGTGAGCTTGAAGTTGAGGGAAAACCTCAGGACCTCAGTTTTGCCACCTAGGAAACAAGGCTGATGCTAGCTTCAGTGGGTTTTGGTTGTGGATCAGCCTTGGAGCTTAAGTTCCTGTAAATGACAGGTTTCCCTTATGAAAATCAGCCAGGGAGATTATGTGTTCCTGGCATTTGGAGTTCCAGAGACTGTTTGATGTTAATGGGTTTACCGGAAAGGGCTTTTGTGGGGTTCTTTTGGCTCAAAGCAAGCTAGCTATTGATGTAATCAGGAGACCACAATGGGTGATTTCCCCCACCCCGTCTCTCTTCAACAGTGTGCTTCTCCTGTGACTCACGCTTCAGTACCTTAGACCTTGTTTCTGAGGCTGAGGCAGGGCCAGCCTGTGCCTCTTCCTCCAAGGCCAGATAATCCTCGTGCCTGATAATCCAGTGGCCTGGAGAGCCTTGCCAGAGGCTTCTCCTCCATCCTAGAACTTGCCCACATCTGTCCAGACTGACTACAGAATACAGAGGAATCAGTTCGCACAGCATGGAGCTAGGAAGAGTTGTAGAAGCTGTAGAGATCATCTCATCCAGGGGTTCCCAAACCCAGCTGCACAGTCAAATCCCCTGGGAAACATGGGGGACAAGGCCCCTCTGGGGTCTAATTCAATTCATCTGTAATGGGACCTAAGGTGGTTTTCACATAGCATGGTTTATGGCATTTAGTGACTTGGAACAATGCATGGTGTGTAGCAAGCACTATATATTTGTTAAATAAATGAATGAAAATTGTTGCACAGTAGTCCATTATATGGATATACTCTACTATATATGGCTACTTCTGTTGTGTTGGTTTCTATAGCAAACGGTGCAGAAACAAACTTCCTGGTATACATGTCTTGGAGGCTGTACCTTCGGTATGGTAATCAGTAAACTTAACGCAACCACAGTAGGCATGGAGCTAAAAAGCACTGGAAAGGAAAAGTTACTGATGCAAGTAGAAGCAGGAAATAGGACTGAAATTGGGAATTTTGCCCAGGACCTTGAATCACAGAATTATAGATTTCTTAGATCTAGAAGGAACCACAGGAGATTGTTCTAGCCCGTGACTTCTGGGCAGGGAATGTATCACACCTGTGGCTTCCAGGTTTCATACTTACCTGGGGAGCCAAAGAGAACTCACTGGAAAAGTGTGTGTCTGGGGGCTGCGGGATCTTTAAAATATTTGACAGGAACACTGACATTTGACACCTCTCAGACATTGTGCCAACTACTAGCTCAAGACGGTTTACAGTCTGACATTAATCATACTGCATTCCTTTCGGTGGGGCTACATTTTGTGATGCTGAGTCTTTGGCGGTTGCTATGAGGGCGAGCAGTGCGCACAAATGAGCGTGGAAGAGGAAATGAGCATGGCCCCGTCCCATCTGACTCCACAGCTCAAGAAGTTGTGCAGTGCCTCACAGTCGCACACATGTCGTTAGGAAGTAACTGGCTAAGAGTGAAATACAGACTTTTTTCTTTCAATTTGTATTATTTTTTTCAAACAGCCACCCATTTGTTAGGACATAAATGTTTAGTAAATTGAACCTAACTACATACTAAATGGAACTGCTAGGTATTTCTTTTGGCCTGGAGTGCTGTGAGAAAAGTACTGACACAAAGGATGCTGTGTCAAAAAGTTTGGGGACAACCGATTTACGTCTTTTAGCTGCAAGTGAGAGAAACAAAACTGCCACTGGCTTCAGCAAAACCAGAGTATTATTCGCATATATACCTGGGATGTCCAGGGTTGCAGATGGTGTCAGCTTGGCTGGGTTGGGGTGCTCACCTGAGGTTGTCAAGACTCCACTTCTCTTTCCATGTCTAGGACATGCTCTCGCATGTGGGTGAGATAGCCCCATGCCCATCCTTTCCAGACTCACATCCTTTCATTTTAGCAATCTCAACAGAAAGAATCATCTTTCTTAATAGTTTGCGCATAAAAGTCCCGGGAGGACTTTGGTTGACCTAGCCCAAGTTATTTGCCTATCCCTGAAGAGAGGCTTTAGAGGTTTGTAGTGGCCAGCTTATGTCACAGTCTTTCCATGTGCTCAGGTGTGTGCCTTAACTAAACCACACAGAAAAGGTAGGTTCTTCAGAAAAGAGGAGGTTCTGTTAGCAGAAGAGGAGAAGGGGTACAGGACCAAAAACAAATGAGTTTTCTACCTTACAGATGAGGGAACAGTCTGGTGGTATGATAGTTTAATAGTTCAACATGGAGGCTCTGGAGTCCTACCCCTCTGGCTTTGTTTCCTTGGGCAAATTAACTACATCTGCACCTTTTAAGGCTTTAGTGTCTTCATCTCTAAAGTGGAAATAACTGAAGATAAAGGCCAAGAAATAAAAAAGCACGATGATAATAGTCCCTACCTCAGAGGGTTGGTGGTTGAAGTAAGGACTGAGTGAGTTAATACACGTAAACTGCTTAGCCTAGGGCTTGGCATATAGGAAGCCCACAGCAAATGAGGCTATTATTAATCAGGCAACATCAATAAGTACACAGCAGCTGGTAGGTGACCTACCTTCTGACTCCTAGAGCAGGTTTCTGTCCAGCTAGGAAAGCAGGGAGAAGGTACAAGACGGTGATCTCCTCTTTCCTGCTTATTGCAGAGTGAAGCAGCATGGAAGCCACCAGCCAGACCCCCATGGAAGCTGTGCTCCCCAAGCACATCCTGGACATCTGGGTCATTGTCCTCATCATCCTGGCCACCATTGTCGTCATGACCTCCTTGTTGCTGTGCCCGGCCACCGCAGTCATCATCTATCGCATGCGCTCCCATCCCATCCTGAATGGGGCCGTCTGAGAACCTCCCAGGAGGGGCAGGTGAGGGGTGAGGACAGCGTCCTGGCCCCCAGCATCTTCCCCTTTCCCAGAAAAGCAGCAGGGGGAACTTTGCAGCATGGACTTTGGAGCTCGACATGTGAGGAGACCTGAGTTCTGGCTTTGATTCTCCCACTGGCCAGTGGTGTGAGTTCAGTCCAGGGACCTAATTCCATGAGTTCCAGGCTCCTTATCTTCCAAACAAGGATCATGCTCCCTGGCGTCGTACTTCATGGGGTTGTGAGAACCCATGACCTGGTGGAGGTTAAAGCTTGTTAGTGAGCAGATTTACAGGTGTTAAGTGTTGGATGTTGATCAGCTTTGAAGAACCATAGACCCTTATTACTGATGAGAGCCTTCAAGGTGGTGAGGGAGACCCTGGGGCACAGCAGCCTTGCCAGTGACCCTCAGGTGAAATGAAGCAAAAGCACCCCGTCCTCGTTCCAAGGGACCAACAGCATGTAGCTCAATGTTGTTTTCTTTGAGGTGCCACTCCCTCGAGTTTTCTACTTTGGGAGGGAATTAAGTGTGGCACGGGGAGGGAGATGGGTGGATCTTCCCAGGACACCAGAAACTCTGCCCCCATTCAATCTGGAGGGGGCTCCACCATTTTTTGGCAATGATGAGGGATCTGGAGTGATGGACTTCATTTTGCATTTGATTTGCAAAGCTTTGACACTCAAGCAGTGTTGGCAAATGCAGAATGGCTGAGTTCCCTGGCCAGCTTTCAGGATCTCAGCCCCCATCCCCTGTGAGCCCCTCTGCCCCAGCTCCTGCATAACACATACTCCCTTCATTCCCTTCCACCAACACTACAACCATTCCAAGGTATAGGCTTACATTTTAAAAGATGTTCCCAGGAATTTGAAACTAAATCAAACAACAATGTTTATTTTTAATGCTATGACTTATATTTATATGTATATGGAGATTTCTATGCTACTCAAGCTTTTTGGCCAAAACCAGGGGCATCTGGAGATTGGTTAAATTATGTAAGAAGATAGCACAGGTTATCAGGATATTATTTTGTGAAAATGATGCTTTTACTTTGATTTGATTTCATTGATGTACACAATTAATTTCCAATAAAGTGCTAGAATGTAGAATGAGCATGTCTGAAGTCTTTCTTTTTAAATAGCACCTGTTACCTCAGTAAGAGGAGTCCACAGAATTTATGGCCTTCGGGACAGGTTGAATGCTGGAACAGAAAGGGAAAGAGGACAATCAAATTGACTTCCAGGAGTCTAGCTCTGGGTGAGTAGTTGTGCAGTTTACACAAAGAATGCAGGGAGAGGAACAGATTTTGGAAGATGATGAGTTTAGTGTTGGGTTGAGTATGTTAAGTTTCAGGTGCTTGTGATATGCAGGTGGACCCTTTCAGGATGCTACTGGAAACCTGGGAACTTTTATTCCTGGGATTATGTTTGGGGGGGATTATCTGTGTATGGTAGATATGCTACACAGGGGGACGGAACACCCAGGCAGAGTACAGACTGGGAGGAGTGAGGCGCTAATGCAGTACTGGAAGGATGGTTAAGACGAGAGAAAGGGGGAGAGGGAGGCAAAGCAAGGAGACTGAAAGGTCATGTGATATGAACTATGAGAAGGATGCACCCGTACTTTGTAAGTGAAGGAAGGATGGGAGGTTAGGAAGTGGAGACGGTGGGAACAGACAATTCTTTCCAGGAATAGAATGTAGTATAGAAATAACAAAGGAAGGTTTAGGAGAAAATGGTCAAAGGGGGATAGACATATAAGATTCTGATTGGTTTGCTCAGTAGCTATATTCCAACATGCCTTCTGTCTGATTTTTGTGGTCCCGTGGATTGTAGCCTGCCAGTCTCCTCTGTCCGTGAGATTTTCTAGGCAGGAATACTTGAGTGGGTTGCCATTTCCTTTTCCAGGGGGTCTTCCTGACCCAGGATTGAACCTGTGTCTCCTGCACTGCAGGCAGAGTCTTTACCCGCTGAGCCACTGGGGAGCTAAATGAGGGAGGGAAGTTGGCTATCAGGCTGTGTTCACCCATCTGAGGCTGGCATTTTGTGGCCTCACCTACAGAGGCAGCCAATGGGTGTGCGTGCCCCATGCCATGAGGTGTGTTCAGTCAGTCAGTTGTGTCCAACTCTGTGATGCCAGGGACTGTAGCCCACCAGGCTCCTCTGTCCATGGGATTTCCCAGGCAAGGATCCTGGAGTGGGTTGCCATTTCCACATGCCCACCTGTGCTCTTTTTTTTTATGGTTTTTTTTTTTTTTTTTTTTTTTACTATGCAGCATGAGGTTCTTAGTTCCCCAACCAGGGGTAGAAACAGTGCAGAGTCCTAACCACTGGAGGCATTCATGGTGCTGATGTGAATCCAATAAGAAGCAGTGGACTGGGAAACTTCTGGGTATGAGCCTAAAGCTGTGTGTGCCGCCCAGCCTTCCTGAGTCATATTCCTGGTCTGTATACTGCAGGGTATCTGAGTGAAGTAATTCAGAAAGAGAAAAATAAATATCATATACATCTATATATGTGGAATCTAGAAAAATGTTATCGATGATCTTATTTGCAAAGGAGAAACAGAGACACAGATGTAGAGATCAAATATATGGACACCAAGGGGAAAGAAGGGGTAGGATGAATTGGGAGATTGGACTGACGTATATACACTACTGATACACACAAAATAGGTGACTAATGAGAACCTACTGCATCGCACAGGGAGTTCTACTCAGTGCTCGGCGGTGACCTAAATGGAAAGGACATCTAAAAAAGCAGGGGCATATATATACATATATTTGATTCATTTTGCTGTTCGGTAGAAACTAACACAACATTGTAAAGCAACTCTACTCCAATAACATTTCATTGAAACAAACAAAAAAAGTGGATGGTATCAGAATTAAATGAGAAAACCCTCCAACAGTTTTAGGTTGTCTGAACGTGAAGACTTTTAGGCAGTCCACCAGATGGCAATACAGCTCTTTTTTCCATGTGGAGCAGTCAGCTCACAGAAGTTTCCAGTCAATCCTATCATGTTTCTAGCTGCTCAAGAGTTTATTTTACAATTCTGCTTTCAGAGACTCTGGATGTAAGTAGCACAGGGAGCATCCAACCCAGCCTCCCCTGAAATGAAGGAATCCTCTTATTAACCACACAGTTGCCAGCTGCTACCTATTTGGTGTTTCTCTGTGTGGCCCTGGGCTTCCGTGGTGACTCAAGATGGTAAAGAATCCACCTGCATTGTAGTGCACAGGGAGCATCCAACCCAGCCTCCCCTGAAATGAAGGAATCCTCTTATTAACCACACAGTTGCCAGCTGCTACCTATTTGGTGTTTCTCTGTGTGGCCCTGGGCTTCCGTGGTGACTCAAGATGGTAAAGAATCCACCTGCATTGTAGGAGACCTGGGTTCAAACCCCAGGTTGGGAAGATCCCTGAGAAGAGGGCGTGGCGACCCTCTTCAGAATTGTTGCTTGTGAATCCCTATGGACAGAGGAGCCTGGCAGGCTACAGTCCACGGGGTCGCAAAGAGTTGGACATGACTGAGCGACTAACCGGACACACACACATGTGTGGCCCTAGGCCACCTGCATCAGGGTCACCCAGGAGCATTTGCTTATACACGCAGCTCTCAGGACCCTGCTTCACACTCACTTAGAGTCCCTGGGAGAGGGTCTTGAGTGTCTGCTTTGTAAAAACAACCTCCCTGGGTGATCAGAGAGCAGGTCAAAATTGGAGAATCATGTGCCAGGGAAAAGGAATCATTTTCTTGCTGAAACTACTCCTGTTAGAATTCTTCCTTTCAGTGAGAGAGGAGGGGACCCAGGGGCACTAGCTTGACCCTCTTGGGGCCACCCTGAAGAGATAATTTATTTTCCTTGTGACAGTGCCTGAATATTTTGAAGATAGCTCTCATGACTTATCTCATCCCATCATCTCTGAGTGTAAGATTCACATTTTGCATTAAGCGTTGGCTGTGTTCCTCCTTCCCTCCCTTTCTGGGAGTCAGTATAGCAGGAGAGCAAGGGCCGGAGGAATACGGGCTTCGTGATTCACTAGCTTTGTTGTTGTGGGCGAATAACGTAAACTCTTTGAGCCTCAACTTCCTCATCTGTAAGATACATGTAAAATTACACATATATCACAGAATTGTTATGAGTATTAAGTGAGGTCACAGATACAAGGTAGATAGGTAAAACACACCAAATACTCAATAAATGTGATTTGTATGATGAATCTCAGTTTCTCCACCTGTCTGATGGTCACAACAGCTCCTTCTGAGTGTGGGAAGGATTAAATGAGATAATGCAAGTAAAGGATTTGGCCAGTGTCTAACTCAGGAGTCTTTCAATAATGGTAACTGTCAGGTAGCCAATAATGTAAAAACACCAAAGGCCTGTGATCCTAATGGGTGGGATTTTAAAAATCACTAGTTAAAACCATAAGATTAGCAGAAAATTTCTCTACCAACCCCCTAAGGATTGGCACTAAATACACCAATGGCCTTAGAACTAGTATAAAAATTATACCTCTCCTCCTTTCAGAAATTATTTCATAACTAATTCACAATTAATAAAATACCCAGTTTTCAATTTCTAAGTTTTAATTCTCTACAGAAATGGCCTTCTAAACTTTTAGGAGTGCAATCTTCAAAATCTTTAAGAAAGATTAAACTTTATTTAGGTCTTTAAGTAACTCTTGCTAAAGAGAGAGAATGGAAAACAGACTGTGAGATGATGATGGTAATAATAAATTTTCCTTTGAAACCCTTAATCCCAAAAGTTGAAGAAGCAAGTTTTACATTGTATAAATCACACAAATAATTTAATTCAGGAATATGAAAGACTCTTAAATTTCCATAAAGAGTTACATGCTAGAAAAAAGTTTCTGTGTTACTAGGTCTCTAACATTATTTATCAAAATCATAGAAATTATTGTATTTGTTTAAATTTGGACAGATACCATTATAGAGTGAATTGTTTACATGTAAAATCTTCCAAGTCAAGCAGACTGAATTCCTCTCTGGCTCCACCAGTATGTTTCTTGAAAGTAGCTATCTTGGAACTTCACTGCCCTTATAAGTAAAAGAGGAGATCATGTTTATCTCTACAGGGCCCCTGGAAGGATCATGTCATGCTCTGGATTAAAATATTTATAGACAGCCTGGCCTGTGTAAATACTCAATGCTTATGTTATCTAAAAACAAAGGGGGATTTCCTTGGTGGTCCAGTGGTTAAGAATCCGCCTTGCAATGCAGGAGACATGGGTTCAATCCCTGGTTATGGAACTAAGATCCCATATGCCATGGATCAACTAAGCTTCTGCACCAAAACCAATCCCAAAGTACGTGTGTGTATGTGTGTGTGTGCATGTGTGTGCACATGCAGGAGGTGGGGGGCAAGGGAGAGAGGGGTTTCCTTGCACCAATAAGCAATTCTCAGGCACCTAGGTGTCCAATAATTCAACTCTATTCTGGCACTGTCTACCTGGGAAGAGCCTTAGATTCTACAGGTAAAGAGCTCGGTCCCATAAGACCACCCTCTACTTCAGATGCCAACTGCAAGCCCTGGTTGTTACCTGTCCTTCTGACTGGCTATAAATCAGAGGTTTCCCTGACCTCCTTGTGTTTGATTAATTTTCTGGAACAGCTCACAGACCTCAGGAAATTTACTCCCTACATTACTCACTTATTAAGAAGGATATTAAAGGACTTGAATCAACAACCAGATGAGGAGACGTATAGGGCAGGTTTCCAAACAAAAGGGTTTCTGTCCTCCTGGAGTCTGGGGATAGGTATGTGGGAACATAAAAAAATTCTGGCTTTCCTAACCAGGAAGCTCTCCAAATCCCCTCCATTTGGGTTTTTATGGAGGCTTCATTATTAGGTGTGATCAATGAACTCATTGACCACTGGTGAGTGATTCAGCCTCTAGCCTCTCTCCTATACCCAGAAACGGAGGTGAGACTGCAAGCTCCACCCCTCTATTCCTGGGTTTGGTTCCCCTGGCACCCAGCCCCCATCCTTAGCTGCTTTCCAAAAACCACCTCATGAACATAACCCAGATGTGGTGAAAAGGGGCTCGTTATGAATAACAAGACACCTATTTCACCTTTATAGCTCTGAAGGGTTTTGGGGAACTGAGAACAAGACATCAAATATTATAACAAATGAGTATTGCTCTTACTGCTCAGGAAATTCCAAGGGCTTGGGGAGTTGAGAGTCAGAACTGTGGATGAAGACCAAATATATATGAGAAATATACGTCAGTCATCTGAATGACCAAATATATATATGTCTTATAAATTATAATATCACAGCAGCTAAACAATCTGAGAAATTAGGGTAAGGTAAGCTAGCTAAAGCTTAGTTGGAGGGCTGTGGTTGGTGAATGTCGGGATTCCTTGTGAGTATTTCCAGTAAGTGACTGAGATTTCGATAAGTGATGTAGGCTGGACCATGGGGTCACCCTCCATTTTCTGGGTCCCAATATATGAATTAACTTTATTACACCAAATGTGCATATGTGCTCAGTCATGTCACAACAATATAAGGAATATATTTTAAGGAATTTTAAATTGTATTAGTGGCTTTAGTATTTCCACTACTGGAATTTTTTATACTTATACTTTTAATTAAGATATATACCTCAGAAAACACACTTAGAATTGTGTAAGAAAAAAATCCAGTATGAATGTTGCTGAACACAACAATTACTTGGGTCATGTATAACAAAGAGTGGATATCTACTCTAATAATGAAGATATTTTGTGATCTAGAAGTTGAACAGCAAATGACCAAAGAATAATTTATGGAATCTCTGAACATCAGGGCAGTAGGTTGTTCTTAATTATTTTTTCTATGTCCATACTTAGTACTGAATTATTTTGAAATTTTGGGAAGTTAAGCTAAATAAAGTACAACTTTCCATTTTGTTGCAAGAAGCCTGATGCTTTCAGAAGGGACTAATACTCTTTCTTAGTGTAATGGATTAAATGGTGTCCACTCCCCTCCTCCCCAAATAGGATGTCCACTGCCTAATACTCTGAACCCATGAATGTGAACTTATTTGGTGAAGAGTTCTTTGATGATGTTATCAAGGATTCTGAGACAAAGAAATCATCTTGGACTATTTGAGTGGGCTCTAAATCTAGTGACGAGCATCCTTATGAAAGCCACATAGAGGAGAGACAAACAGAGAGAAGAGGAAGAAGCAATGTGGCCACAGAGGCAGAGGCTGGGAAGATGTGGCCGCAAGACAAAGGATGCTCGGAGCCACCAAAGGACAGAAGAGCCAGGCAATGCCCTGTCCCCCAGAGCCTGCGGCAGGAGTGTGTCTCTGCTGACACCTCACCCTCAGACCTCTGGTGCCCTACACTGTAAGAGAATAATCTTCCCCTGTTTTAAGCCGCTAAATTTGTGGAAATTCATTAAGGCAGCCCTAGAAAACTAATACACTTGGTAAACTGATGTGGGATGACGAAGTTTTTCAATTCCATGAATGGACTACAAATGCTAAAGAGTAAACATTATTGGATAAGGAGGTATAACATGATACACACTGAAAAGGGAAAGGAGGAGGAAAGGGGAGAAACAGAAAGAAAGGTGGTAATCAATGTGAATGAAGCTGCCAGCTTTCCAGGGATAGGACAAACTGCTGGGGCCCAGGGCAGGCTGCCCCCAGATATGCCACAGTGGCATACTACTTTGAATTACAGTTGTTTAAGAAGCAGCTAACACAAAAGGGACACTTTGATCCTCCTCTCTGTCTCCCTGAAAGCAGGAAATAAACCTCCCATGTGAAAGGTGCCCTCCCTGCTTCTGGAGGTAGAAGGACACCCTTTTCACCAGAGATGAGGAATTCAGGCCAAGAAGGCTGTGTGAAAAACCCTTTTACCTCTTTAACTCACTAAGCCAAGCCCCAAATCTGTATAGATTCTTCACTAATTAAGCACTAATTAAACAAAGTATTGGAAGGAGATAGTAACCAATTCCAGTATTCTTGCCTGGGAGATCCATGGACAGAAAAGCCTGGCAGGCTATAGTCCACGGGATCGCAGAGTCGGACATGACTTATTAATTAAACAAACTGGATTGGGTTGCCATTTCCGTCTCCAATAGAGGTCTGCTAATCAAAGCACCATTCAAAAATTAAAAGACAAGCCACAAGACAAGGCTGAGAGAAAATATTTGCAAGCAAAGCCTGTTTGTCCTGTCAATTCCTCACAAATTGTCTAAAAATATAAAATCTGCTTCTTTTGTAGAAACATTAGTCATTTTACTGTTATGGACATTTAGTTTGGCTCCCATTTGGGGCTATTATGAACCGGACTATTAACACTCTTGTTTGAATGTTTTTGTGAACATGCTTTAATTTCCCTTGGATAAATGCCTGAGTGGAATTGTTTGGTCATAGGGTAAGATGTAAATTTAATTATATAACCAACTGCCAGACATATCTTCAAGGTGGCTGAACATTTTATACTCCTACCAGCAATGTACGAGAGTTCCAACAGAGTTACATCCTTGTCAGCATTTGGTGTAGTCATTTTTTTAGCTATTGATTTTATCATTTCTGTGAAATGAGATATCACTGTGGTTTTAATTTGCATTTCTCCATTGACTGAAAATACTGAGCACTTTTAAAATAAGTTTATCAAACTACTGTTCTTTTCCGAAGTATCTGTTCAATAGTTCGTTTTTTGGTTATTTTTAAATATTGGGCTTTTTGTGGATTTCCAGGTATTCTTTATATAGTCTCATGCAAGTTCTTTGTTGCTACAGGTTTTGCAAATATTTTCTCTCAGCCTTGTCTTGTGGCTTGTCTTTTAACTTTTGAATGGTGCTTTGATTAGCAGACCTCTATTGGAGACGGAAATGGCAACCCAATCCAGTATTCTTGCCTGGAGAATCCCAGGGACAGAGGAGCCTGGTGGGCTGCCATCTATGTGGTTGCATGGAGTCAGATGCGACTGACGCAACTTAGCAGCAGCAGCAGCAGCTAATTCTGATAAAACCTAACTGAATAATTTTTTTATGGTTCATGCTTCTTGTGTTCTGTCCAAGAAATCCTTCTCTATCCCACGGCTATGAAGCTATTCTGCTGTATTTCCTTTTAGAGGGTTTATGGTTATGGTTTTCCACTGAGGTGGAAATCCATCTCAAATTATATTAATACCTTGAAGCCAAGTGGTATAAACCTTCCCAAGTTCTTTTTCAAAACTGTTTTGGCTTTTCTACATTTTTTGAATTTTTATATAAAATTAAGAGTCCACACACGAAAAAACCCAGCTAGTATTTTGATTGGGGTTACATTTAGCCCTGCTCTCCTCCCTGGTTCCTCTCATGCAGTGTAGGATGAACAAAGCCCTCTGCTTCCAGCAACTGAAGTCTGGATTCTTACAGCTGGTGGCTTTTTCCCCTTTTTTGTCGGTTGAGAATAGTTTCACTGAATAGAAATTGTTTAAGCAATACCCATATCAGGCCTGTAATGTTTATCAATAAGTGAATGTCTCTGGCATTCTGTTTGAATAGACTGGTTTTCTTCATTGTGCTTGGAGAAGATCCAGATGAAACATGTTATCTCCCCCTAATAATTCTTAGTATCCTTAGACTTTTGTGTATCAAATTGAAACTCCAAACTGAAGATACAACCGTTCCATGCTGCTCCTGGTCTTTTCCCGGAGCTTTCACTGTAGCTTAGTGCTTTACAGGAGGATATCTGCGAGCTACTGAGCCCAGCACTGGAAGGTGCTTCAGGGCTGTCCCTGCCATTGAGAGTCTAGGCCCAAGTACACTGTATTTGGCAGCAGTAGCTGCTGGAGGTTTTCTGTTCTATGCACCGAAGTTCAAGCCGCTCCTCATTCTTCCTCCTGTGGAGGTGGGAGGAATTGCTTTTCTCTTTGTATTTCTTGCTGGGTGTGTCCAGCCACTTAGGTCTAGAGAGGCTACCTGGAAAGTGGCAGGTTGTGGAGTTATTTCCTGAAGTCTTAAAGCTCAGCCCTGCAACCTGCAATCCTTCACCTTCAGGACCCTGAGACAGTTTCCAGCAGAGGGTTGCTGCTGTTTTTGTCTGGAGACAGAATAAGTTCATTGACTCCTCCTATATGATGACCTCTGAGAGTAGCCTTTTTCATAAATTCCTCTAATGTGCAGAACTTTGGGATACTGAATTTTTTTTGGCGGGGAGGGCTCACTTATACTAAAGATCCTTGACCAGTCCCTGAACCAAGAAGAAATGATGACCATTAAGGAGCTGAAGAAATTATTTCAGCCAGGCCTATCATTTCTTACAAGCACATAAAGTTACTTTTCTGTGAATTTCTGTGAACTGAAGTTTCATTACTGTGAATAATAACACAACCCAAAGAGATCTTAATTGCAGCATATTCATCAGATATGATCAGATGGTGAATGTCCAGCTACGATGGGAAGGTGGGGGACAGGGGTCCTCAGTCATTGATGACACAGACTGGGCTCTCAAAACATGAGTTAATTCAATTACAACTGGACTCCCAGAAAACAGAAGCTGAGAGGACTCTGCACAATGTTTAGCTCAAAGAGAGGTTGGGATGAATCTTGCTCTGAGCAGGAAGAATGTAATAATTAAAACTGGTGGAGGCAGGAGACTAGCCTCTGAACGCAGGTAGTCAAGGGAGAGGTGGTGAGCCCAGTGGTGGACAAGGGCGCGAAGGGAGGGGACTGCCTCATAGCTGCAGAGCACCTCTTAGTTCTGCTTCCACACACACTTTGTCAGTATGTCTGTAAATGCCCCCTATGTCATTATCTCCATTTCTTCCAACACTTCAGTTTTTCTTTAATTATATCTCTAATTCTCATTTTTTCATTTAACTCCTGAATTTCTGGATTTGCTAACTTATGGTTTTTCAACTCATGTTCAGTGTGATTTAGTAGTTGAAAACACTGACCTTGAACCAGATGGCCTTGCTTTCATCCACAGGCTACTGCAGCTATTAGCTGTGATCCCTGGGCCTCAGTTTCATCATCTGTAAGATTAAAATGATGATATTAATAGTATGAAGCTCTAAATGGTATATGTGAATACCAAATGAGGTATATACATAAAGAGATTCAGAAGAATAATAGTAGTTTCTATGTAAGTGTTTGTGATTATTATTACATTACTTGTTATCTAGAAACTCAAACAGTTCTGATTGTACTATTATTTTGTTTGGGAACTGCAAAGAATGCCTATCCATTTGTCAGTCATCTTTATGCAAAGGAAGTACCCCCAGGATAGCAATCTTGGTTGTGGTGTTAAAACAGTAGTAGCTGGATCAAAAGTAGGAGAAAAAAGGAAGGTTCAGAATTTACTTTGATCTTTAAACACTACAGAAAAACCTGAGTGAACAGAATGCAAGGTGGTGGGCCCACGTTTGTTATCACCTGCTTTGCTCCCTTGCTTTCTCCATCTTCCTCCCATTTCCTCTCCTTTGATTCTATTCCTTTCTCCTGCTATTTCCCACTTTATATTTGCTCCATCTTCACTATTAAAATCCTAGAATTCCCAAGTAAATGAAAACACATTCATTTGACAACATTGAGCACTAACCAAGCATTAAGAACTGAACACTGCTTGAAACAGAATGACAAATAGAGACCTACCTTTATGCTCTTCTTTCCCTCCCTACTCACGGAAAGAACCTAAAGAGGTAGACAGACATGCAAATTAACAATGATGATGCAGGGCTATGCCTTAAGTTTTACAAAATAGATATGTACAAGATACTGCAGGGGAACAGAAGAAAAGTCTGTGTGTGCAATGGGCCACGTGTGGGAATTTGTCTAGAAAAAAATGACTTGACTTAAACTTTTTAAATTGAGAAGTAATTCACTAGATGAAAGCAAGAGGGAAGGGCATTCTAGACAGAAGAAACAAGCCTGAAGGCACCTATGGATCCAACACCATGGCATATTTGTACAAAAAGTTATTGAGACTTTTTGGCTAAAGATAAAAGAAAGTATGTGAAACAGTGTGAGCAATAATAGAAAGTTATGAAGCATCAGTATTACAAAGCACTTTATGTTCTAGGTCTAAGAGTTTTAGTTTTAACTTTTAAGTCAGAGGCCAGTTGTCAAGTAACATGCAAACTCAGTGAAATTTGGGCAGCTGCTAGCCAGTCCAGCCAAACGTTGCCATGTAGGACTGTAAGCCTGGTGTTGCCAGGCCACCCATGTTGTCTTGAGACACTCAAATTTAGAAGGTAAGTAAAACATAATTTTAAAATGCTAGTAACTAAAGTAATCTGGCAATTATCAAGAGATTCAAACCAAACTTCATCTCTATTAGGTAGTAGGAGCCATTGAAAAACATGAGTTTTGAGAAGATTACCTGGGGTGCAGTGCAGAACACACATGCATTCAGTGGCCAGCATGGCAGCAGGCTGGTGAGTGAGGTGAACATGCTCTGATAATCTCAGAAGGAGGTCCATGGCAGCGGGAACAGAAAGCTTACTAAAGTAATCTGTCAATTATCAAGAGATTCAAACCAAACTTCATCTCTATTAGGTAGTAGGAGCCATTGAAAAACATGAGTTTTGAGAAGATTACCTGGGGTGCAGTGTGGAACACACATGCATTCAGTGGCCAGCGTGGCAGCAGGCTGGTGAGTGAGGTGAACATGCTCTGATAATCTCAGAAGGAGGTCCGTGGCAGCGGGAACAGAAAGCTTACGACACTCTATCGTAATGACTGAAGATAATCTATTGATTTCTCACCCTGGAATTGAGAGAAAAATGTAAAATAGTTCTCAAGATTCTGGATTATCCAGTCAGATGGGTAAAGGTATGGCACACTGAGCTGAGGAGTAAAAGTAGAGTTTGGTGGAAAATGAGTTCAGTTGTGGAAATTTGAATCTCTGGTGGCTTTCATTAACCTGATAGGAGATCTCCAGTACACTCTTAAGATGTATGTTTGGACCTTTTAAAAGAGATCTAGGCTAAGAATATAGCTTTTGATTTATTAACATGTCATTTAAAGCATTTCATTTAAAAAATTTTGTGGCAGGGGAACAGAAAGCTTACGACACTCTATCGTAATGACTGAAGATAATCTATTGATTTCTCACCCTGGAATTGAGAGAAAAATGTAAAATAGTTCTCAAGATTCTGGATTATCCAGTCAGATGGGTAAAGGTATGGCACACTGAGCTGAGGAGTAAAAGTAGAGTTTGGTGGAAAATGAGTTCAGTTGTGGAAATTTGAATCTCTGGTGGCTTTCATTAACCTGATAGGAGATCTCCAGTACACTCTTAAGATGTATGTTTGGACCTTTTAAAAGAGATCTAGGCTAAGAATATAGCTTTTGATTTATTAACATGTCATTTAAAGCATTTCATTTAAAAAATTTCATTAGGGGCTACATATTATACTTAAGTGCTGGTTCCATGAAGAAAAAGAGAGACTAGGATAGAGCTATATGAAACCTGATTTGAGGGAAGCAAGTGAAGTATCAGAAGCATTACATGAAACTGAAGAGTTACTAAAAATGACAGATGAAAATCAAGAGAGAGATGACATACAAAATCCAATGATGATGGATTATCTTTTAGGAAGTATAAGCATCGAATACCTAATAAAAGATGAGGCAACATATAAAGAAAGTGTCCATTGATTTTCATACTATTAAAGTAATTGATGAACTTAGAAAGAATACTTACAATATTACAATTAGGAACGTAAAAGGACTCTAAGAAATGTGGAATTCTCTAATTCCATAGAACAATGCAAAAATTGTACTTGACAGAGACGGAAAATGATCCTACCAGGATGTAAGATGTATGAAAACAATAAATTGATGAATATGTACAAATAACTAACAGAAAGCTCTTTATGTAACAGTGGTAGTAACATCTAATATAAGGGACTAAACCAATCTACAGAATGGAAAGGGAAGAGAGGAATGTCAAATCATTGTTTAAAATTCGCTGACTTAAGAATATCCACAGACTTCCCTGGTGATCCAGTTGTTAAGAATCTGCCTGCCAATGCAGGGGACACAGGTTTGATCCCTGGTCCAGGAAGATCCCACATGCCACAGGGCAACTAAGCTTGTGCTGCTACAACTACTGAGCCCATCTGCCTATAGCCCATGCTCCCAACAAGAGAAGGCACCGCAAAGAGGACCCCAAGCACTGCAATGAAGGGCAGCCCCCACTCCCCGCAACTAGGGAAAGCCTGTGTCCAGCAATGAAGACCCAGCACAGCTAAAAATAGAGACATAAGTATTTTTAAGGTGAGGGGGATATTTTCAATGGTACTGATAGCAATTAAAGAGTAAAATGGTTAAATGGTAAAAAAATCAAATATAAAAATATATTAAAGGCCAGTGTATTAAACTTACATTTAGTAAGATATGAATGGTCAGAGTAAAATTTTAAAGCTTAAACTTCATGATATTTACAACAGCCAAACAAAACACACATGAACATAGAAAGCTTAAAACTGAAAGGATGGAAAAATATGTATCAGTAGAAAACTAACCTAAGCCAGATAACTGACATGACTGCTTTATATTATCAGAATGTTTTACGATGAAGCACATCTTTAGGCATAGAGGAGCAAATACATAGTAAAAAAAACTAATTCTTTTAGAAGATACATCACCTACAAACATATATGTACCTAGTAAAATAGCTTTAAAGTTGATAACACACAAAATAATAGAATCAGAGAGAAACTAAGATACTCACAGTAAGAACAGGCTAAACATATCTTTCAATTATTGACAATTCAAGAAGAATAAAACCACACAAGTAATCTTATATTGACCAAATATAGATACATTGACATCTGTAATGAGCAATTAAAGAACACACATTCTTACCAGAACTATAAAACACATTTATAAAAATTGATTCTGTAGTAACTAGGTCATAAGCTATTGATAAATATCAATAGCCTCAGATGTGCAGATAATACCACCCTAATGGCAGAAAGCAAAGAGGAACTAGAGACCCTCTTGATGAAAATGAAAGAGAGTGAAAAAACTGGCTTAAAGCTCAGCATTCAGAAAACTAAGATCATGGCACCTGGTCCCATCACTTCATGGCAAACAGATGGGGAAACAATGAAAATAGTAACAGACTTTATTTTCTTGGGCTTCAAAATCACTGCAGATGGTTACTTCAGCCATGAAATTTAAAGATGCTTGCTCCTTGGAAGGAAAGCTATGACAAACCTAGACAGTATATTAAAAAGCACAGACATCACTTTGCTGACAAAGGTTCATATAGTCAATACTATGTTTTTTCCAATAGTCATGTATGGATGTGAGAGTTGAGCACCAAAGAACTGACGCTTTCAAACTGTGGTGCTGGAGATGACTCTTGAGAGTTCTTGGACAGCAAGGAGATCGAACCAATCAATCCTAAAGGAAGTCAACCCATAACATTCACTGGAAGGACTGATGCTGAAGCTGAAACTCCAATACTTTGACCACCTGATACAAAGAGGTGACTCACTGGAAAAGACCCTGATGCTGGCAAAGATTGCGGGCAGGAGGAGAAGGGGGTGACAAGAGGATGAGACGGTTGGGTGGCATCACCGACTCAATGGACTTGAGTTTGAGCAAACTCTGGGAGATGGTGAAGGACAGGAAAGTCTGGGGTGCTGCATCCATGGGGTTGCAAAGAGTTGGACATGACTGAGTGAACAACAAGAAACTCATCTTCACACATTTCAAAGAATAGGCATGTTTATTGACCACAACACAATCGGAAGTTAGTACAAAAAAGGTGAGTTTAATGCCTGATATATTTGAAAATTAAAGGCGTGTGTATAAATAACCCAGAGAGAAGAAACCATGTAAATTAAAATATCAATAAATTAATGATTATGAAATCATGTATCAAAATCTTTTTGGTTTTGTAAAAGAAAGCTTTTTGGCTTTGCATATTTTATTGTATGCTCATGGGTTATTATCTTAGGAATGGAGACTGCAGAATAAAAGTTAGTCCAAATAAAGAAGGTAAGAAACATACAATAAAGTCATTCCCGATAAATTTATGTGAAGGCACTAAGAACAGATTTAGTAAGAAAACAAAGGAAACCAATAAAAATGACTGATCAGAAAACAAAAGTAAAATGGAGAGAATCAAGAAAATCAAAAGATCATCCTTGGACAAAAGAATTTAAAAAGACACATAACTATCAATTCAGTCTAGATTAAAATATGGTAAGAGAATACCCAAAAGTAATTTGCATTGATAATTTCATGATTATTTCTGAGAAAATATAACTTACTAAAATATATCAAGAATAAAAATCCTATAGTCCTATAATCCTACAACAATGGATTTAAAAAGTTATTACCTTCTGCTATATGAAACACATGTACAGCAAGTTATATAGGCAATCCTCCAACAATTTAAAAAAGTTAATTCTAATCCCTTCTAAAATCTCTGAATGTGAGAAAAAGGGAACTACATCCCAAGTTTATGCAGTGAAGCTAGTTTTACTTGATAACAAAGTTGTATGAAGACAGGATAAGAAAGGCACACTAACTAGAGTGTCTTTTCACACATGAATGTATATATAACAATTAAATTATTGGCACAATAAATCCAACAGTCACTAGATGATTTTTCATTATGACAAACAAAAGTAAACCTAACTGGAGTCCCACATGGAGAAGAAAGTAGAGAACAAGGCAGAAGAAATATTTGAAGACATAATGACTAAGAATTTTTCAAAAACAATGAAAGATATCAAACCAAAGTTTCATGTGTGAAAAACCTCAGATAGAATAAATGATGAGCAATATAAATAGCAAAACCCCCAAATAACCAACCAAATAACTCCACCCTTAAATCTAAACTCATTATTTTTGAACTGCTGACCATCAATGACAAAAAGAAAATTTTGAAGACATCGAGAAGATGAAGACATTAAATCAGAGGAATAAGGATAAGAAATACATGTTCTAGCAGGGAGTCAATGGTATGACATCTTTAAAGTTCTGAATTTCAACACTGTCCACCCAGAATTCCAGTCATAATAAAAACACCTTTCAAAGTCAAGGTGTCAGGAGCCAGGTATTGGAGTGGCCGATGACAACAAGGCAAAATGAAAATGACAGACAAGTTTTTAATTACTTACTGTCATAGTACAAACAAAAGGCTAAACAGGAGAAAGCATCGACTCCTCCATTCCATTTTCCCTCGTGGAATGGTAACTCCTGTTAAGGGTTAAGTGGGTTAGCACAGGTGCGGGCTTGTCTCACTGTTGAGGGAGGCCCTGATCTGAAAGCTCCTGCAGTTTTATGAACCTGGAGGCAGGGGCAGGGAGAGCAGGGCAGGGAGAGCAGGGAAGACTAGACTGGAAAGGCATTGGGTACTGTGTGGAGAACATGGGTTCCCTCCTCTGTTACCAACAAAGGGGTTTTAGCAGGAGTGTCTGAGGAAGGCTTCTGCCAGAGACCCCAATAAAGAGATCTCCAGAGACACTTGAACCAGGAACGCTGATATACAAAAGAGCACAGGTGGCTGGTGGACTGTGTCACTGAGTGCAATTCCTTTCAGAGACTGCAACGCACAAGCGGTGTGCCAAGTCTAGGCTGGTGTGGGGAGGGCAGCCAGATAAAGCTATAAAAAATCAATAAACAGAAACCTCAATTAAATAGAGTTGGGAGACCAGAAAGGGGAGCTCTCACATTTAGCACCACTGCATAGCCCAATAGGAAGAAGACTCATCTTCTTTTCCAGCAAGAACTTAGACAGTGAAAAGCCATGAATTCTTTATTAACTACAGCCCCCCTCCCCTAATTTCCTTTCCTCCTCTATAAACATGTTCTTCTTCTGTGTGGGGACTTACATGTGGTACTAGAGTGTCTTTTCACACATGAATGTATATATAACAATTAAATTATTGGCACAATAAATCCAACAGTCACTAGATGATTTTTCATTATGACAAACAAAAGTAAACCTAACTGGAGTCCCACATGGAGAAGAAAGTAGAGAACAAGGCAGAAGAAATATTTGAAGACATAATGACTAAGAATTTTTCAAAAACAATGAAAGATATCAAACCAAAGTTTCATGTGTGAAAAACCTCAGATAGAATAAATGATGAGCAATATAAATAGCAAAACCCCCAAATAACCAACCAAATAACTCCACCCTTAAATCTAAACTCATTATTTTTGAACTGCTGACCATCAATGACAAAAAGAAAATTTTGAAGACATCGAGAAGATGAAGACATTAAATCAGAGGAATAAGGATAAGAAATACATGTTCTAGCAGGGAGTCAATGGTATGACATCTTTAAAGTTCTGAATTTCAACACTGTCCACCCAGAATTCCAGTCATAATAAAAACACCTTTCAAAGTCAAGGTGTCAGGAGCCAGGTATTGGAGTGGCCGATGACAACAAGGCAAAATGAAAATGACAGACAAGTTTTTAATTACTTACTGTCATAGTACAAACAAAAGGCTAAACAGGAGAAAGCATCGACTCCTCCATTCCATTTTCCCTCGTGGAATGGTAACTCCTGTTAAGGGTTAAGTGGGTTAGCACAGGTGCGGGGCTTGTCTCACTGTTGAGGGAGGCCCTGATCTGAAAGCTCCTGCAGTTTTATGAACCTGGAGGCAGGGGCAGGGAGAGCAGGGCAGGGAGAGCAGGGAAGACTAGACTGGAAAGGCATTGGGTACTGTGTGGAGAACATGGGTTCCCTCCTCTGTTACCAACAAAGGGGTTTTAGCAGGAGTGTCTGAGGAAGGCTTCTGCCAGAGACCCCAATAAAGAGATCTCCAGAGACACTTGAACCAGGAACGCTGATATACAAAAGAGCACAGGTGGCTGGTGGACTGTGTCACTGAGTGCAATTCCTTTCAGAGACTGCAACGCACAAGCGGTGTGCCAAGTCTAGGCTGGTGTGGGGAGGGCAGCCAGATAAAGCTATAAAAAATCAATAAACAGAAACCTCAATTAAATAGAGTTGGGAGACCAGAAAGGGGAGCTCTCACATTTAGCACCACTGCATAGCCAAATAGGAAGAAGACTCATCTTCTTTTCCAGCAAGAACTTAGACAGTGAAAAGCCATGAATTCTTTATTAACTACAGCCCCCCTCCCCTAATTTCCTTTCCTCCTCTATAAACATGTTCTTCTTCTGTGTGGGGACTTACATGTGGATCCCCACTGTTGCAGATTCCGAGTTGCAATTCTCTGCTGATCCTGAATAAACACACATTTCCTGGAGAAATATTTGTGTCTTTTTGTTTCAAGTCAAGAAAGACTGTAATTGCCTACGGCCAGACCTAGAAAAAAATCACACGTAGGTTTTTAATCAGAAACAGGACTGCTTGCAAGGTAAATTAAAGACTATGAGACAAATGAAAGTTAAAAGAATTCATTACCAGCAGAATATGCTACAAAAATGTTAAGGACATTCTTTAGGGAGAAGGAACATTATAGTAGACAGAAACTACAACACCAAGAGTGAACCATAATATAAACTATGGAGCTGGGGTGACTATGATGTTCAATGTCACTTCCTCAGTTGCAGCAAATGTGCCCCTCTGATGGGAAATGTTAATAATAGAAGAGGCTGTGCATGTAGAGGGGTAGAGGAGTCCTTGAGAAATTTCTCTACATTCCTCTTTATTTTGCTTTAAACATAAAACTATCTTAAAAAAACAAAAACAAAAGCAAGGTCTCATAAAGCAGAGAAACAAAGCACCAAGCCATCACTTGCCATCATTTGTGTTTTCGTTAGTCATGAGTCACAGAGCCCTTAGGCATCCCTTACATGCTGGCTCTCCTGTGTCGTGCTTCTTTTTGTTTTTTGGTTTGCAAAGTCGCTTCAGTCATGTTTGACTCTTTGCAACGCTATGGACTGTAGCCTGCCAAGTTCCTCTGTCCATGGGATTCTTCAGACCAGAATACTGGAGTGGGTTGCTACGCCCTGCTCCAGGGAGTCTTCCCCACTCAGGAATTGAACCTGAGTCTCTTACATCTCCTAATGGGTTCTTTAACACCAGTACCACCTGGGAAGCCCTTGAGCACCATATGCTATGCTAGGCAGTTTACTGACATTCTCATTACATTTCCATGAGTATTATTTTTAGAAAACAGAAGTTCAGTTCGAGCTAACACAAACTGAGCATTTCATGTGTGCTGCACCTTGTGCTATCTACTTTTCACAACTATCCTATTTAATCCTCACCACTAACCTTTGAGGTCATAGGTTCTACTATTTTCCTAATTCATGGTAGAAAAACCCGAAAGACAGAGTGCTTAAGTAAGGTGCCCAAGCACCTAAAGCAATATACAGAGAAAAGCAGAAAACTGGGGACTTTTCCACCTGGAAAAGATAAGATTAAATTTGGAAAACAGTGCTAGCTATCTTCAAATGTTTCCAAATTCTGGAGGGGAGAGCAGTCATGCTTTATGTGGTTAGAGTTGACTTGGGTCACTGGAGTATATTTTCATTTAAAGAGGAACTTTAAAGTAAATATGGAGTTCCCTAACATCTCAGTGGGGAGCTTCAGTAGGTGTTCTAATGTGCTGGAGTTTACCACGGTGCATGATGCTATAAAGGGAATTTTTGTAAGTCACATATGGATCTTGGTTGACTAAGAAAGCTGGAACTTCTGGAGGGACAATCTGGAACCAATGGCAAAACGCTCCATTTTTTAAAAAGAGCCATGCTGCCACCTGGTGATCATAACAATTATTACTTTTTATTATTTTGTTTCTGAGTCGTTGGAAGAAAACCCATTAATATCCATCAATAAGAACTGCCTTATGACCCAGGATTCCCACTGCTGGGCATACACACTGAGGAAACCAGAATTGAAAGAGACACATGTACCCCAATGCTCATCGCATCACTGTTTATAATAGCCAGGACATGGAAGCAACCTAGATGTCCATCAGCAGATGAATGGATAAGAAAGTTGTGGTACATATACACAATGGAGTATTACTCAGCCATTAAAAAGAATACATTTGAATCAGTTCTAATGAGATGGATGAAACTGGAGCCGATTATACAGAGTGAAGTAAGCCAGAAAGAAAAACACCAATACAGTATACTAACACATATATATGGAATTTAGAAAAATGGTAATGATAACCTGGTATGTGAGACAGCAAAAGTGACACAGATGTATAGAACAGACTTTTGGACTCTGTGGGAGAGGGAGAAGGTGGAATGATTTGGGAGAATGGCATTGAAACATGTATAATATCATGTAAGAAATGAATCACCAGTCTAGGTTCTATGCAGGATGCTTGGGGCTGGTGCACTGGGATGACCCAAAGAGATGATATGGGGAGGGAGGTGGGAGGAGGGTTCAGGATTGGGAACACGTGTACACCTGTGGAGGATTCATGTTGACGTATGGCAAAATCAATACAGTATTGTAAAGTTAAAAATAATAATAATAAATAAATAAATCTGGGCCCTTCAGTGCATTGTCTCTGTAATATTCCCTCCTGAAATAGGCCTGTTTTGTTTTTACATTTTATTTCCATAAGTAGTAAATTTTTGCCTCTATATCCCTATCCAGTTATCTGATAATTTCTCTGCAACAATTTTCTTAGAAAGAGAATGCTGCATCAAAGGGTACTGTTTAATTTTTAAACTTTTTTAAAATTATTATTTTTAATTGAAGAATAATTGCTTTACAGGATTTTGTTTTCTGTCAAACCTCAACATGAATCAGCCATAGGTATACACATATCCCCTCCCTTGTGAAACTCCTGCCCATCTCCCTCCCCATCCCACTCTTCTAGGTTGAAACAGAGCCCCTGTTTGAACTTCCTAAGCCATACAGCCAATTCCCGTTGGCTATTCATTCTACTGATGGTAATGTAAGTTTCGGTGTTATTCTTTCCACGCATCTCACCCTCTCCTCCCCTCTCCCCGTGTCCACAAGTCTGTTCTCTATGTCTGTCTCCATTGTCGCCCTGTAAATAAATTCTTCAGCACCATTTTTCCAGATTCTGGATGTATGTGTTAGAATACAGTATCTATCTTTCTCTTTCTGATTCATTTCACTTTTGATGTGCATTTTCCTATCGTTCTTCTCAGAAATATTGTGCCAACATGCCATCATTTTATAAGGGAATATTCTTCCCTGCACCCAGATCTACATAAAATCTTCAAGCTGCTTCTTTGCCTATTCGAGTTTATTCAATTGTATATGGGTAGAACATCCTCTTCTGTAAGTTTGTAGTTTCTAAATACTTCTTACATTGAATATTTAGATACACACTTTGTAAATATTTTTGGTTTTATTTTCTGCTGGTTTTTTTCAGCCTGTTCACCTTTACTTACTGATTTGAAGGGTTCTTTATAAAATAAAGTAATACCTTACTATAAAATATTGAACATCTTTATAAGTCAGGCACAGGGCTGGTAAAGCACATGTTTGACAATAGCTCAAATTCCGTGGGAGTTTTCCTCTTCTCTACCCCATCAACATGTAATCTGTTTTTTTAAAGTTAACTATCAAATATGCACTAGACATATCGCAGTGCTGGTGATACATTCACGCCTTTCTGCCCTGTTGCTGTTTAGTTGCTAAGTCATGTCTTTAAAGGACAATATTGCATAGGAATTTGGAATGCTGTTGTGCTGCGCTCAGTCGTGTCCGACTCCTTGCAGTCCCACAGACTGTAGCCCACCCGGTCCTCTGTCCATGGGATTCTCCAGGCAAGAATACTGGAGTGGGTTGTCATTTCCTTCTCCAGGGGATCTTCCCCACCCAAGGATCAAACCTGCATCTCCTGCATTGGCAGGCAGGTTCTGTAGCCACCAGGGAAGCCCCTTCTGTCCTGACTCAGAAGTAAATGAGACGTTTTAAAAAAAATTGCATTTATGGTTAAATAGGGAACAATAGCTAAGTTTGCCTCCTCTCATGTGCAGCATACCACTGCTATGACACAATTTTTTTTAATTAATAAATCCTTATAAGGGCTAGAAAAAAGAAAATATTCTACAGGGATTACAAAATTTATATGAAGATATTGTGAATCAATTTGACAATAAATTTGACAATTTAGATGAAATGTATTAATTCCTAGAAAACATGACTTGCTAAAACCAATTCATAAAAAATAGAAAGTCTGAACAGGTATATCTATTAAAATAACTGAATAAAACATTAGAAATCATCCCATGAAGAAAGCTACAAGTTCAGATGATTTTCAAGAGAAATTCTTCTAAACATTTATAATGGAAGAAAGCAAAAATCTACCACAAACTTTTCTAGAGAATAGAAAAACATGGCTACTCTTTACCCATTTTGTAAAGGCAATGTACCTTTGATGCCCAACTTGATAAAACATTATAGGAAATGAAAATTACAGGATACCAGGCCTTCCCTGGTAGGTCAGCTGGTAAAGAATCCACCTGCAACATAGGAGACCCTGGTTTGCTTCCTGGGTCAGAAAGATCCACTGGAGAAGAGATAGGCCACCCACTCCAGTATTCTTGGGCTTCCCTGGTGACTCAGCTAGTAAGGAATCTGTGTGCAACTACATACTAGATAAGCAAAATAGGAAACAAATACTGAAATGATGGAACTAAACCAAAATAAACATTAATTCCATTGACCGTAAACAAACTATACTAATTAGAAGTAAAGACTATTAGACTAAATGGAATACTGAACTACATGTTCCTCATGTGAGATGTAACATAAACATGCGCTTAGTCACTCAGTCATGTCTGACTCTCTGCAACCCCATGGACTATAGCCCACCAGCACCTCTGTCCATGGGGATTCTCCAGGTAAGAATACTGGAGTAGGTTGCCATGCCCTTCTCCAGGGGACCTTCCCAACCCAGGGATCAAACCCAGGTCTTCTGCATTGCAAGCAGGGCCACCAGGGAAGTAACATAAATACAAAGCAAACTAAAGTTATTTCAGTCGCAGGAAGAAAGCCCCATATAAAGTCTGACAAAAGGAAAACTTGAGTACTGTGCTAAAATTAGTCAGAATAGGCTTTATAGAATAAAGAAGGAAAAGGAGTACATCAAGGCTGTGTATTGTCACCCTGCTTATGTAACTTACATGCAGAGTACATCATGAGAAATGCTGGGTTGGAAGAAGCACAGCTGGAATCAAGATTGCTGGGAGAAATATCAATAACCTCAGATATGCAGATGACACCACCCTTATGGCAGAAAGTGAAGAGGAACTAAAAAGCCTCTTGATGAAAGTGAAAGTGGAGAGTGAAAAAGTTGGCTTAAAACTCAACATTCAGAAAACGAAGATCATGGCATCTGGTCCCATTACTTCATGGGAAATAGATGGGGAAACAGTGGAAACAGTGTCAGACTTTATTTTGGGGGGCTCCAAAATCACTGCAGTGGTGATTGCAGCCATGAAATTAAAAGACGCTTACTCCTTGGAAGGAAAGTTATGACCAACCTAGACAGCATATTCAAAAGCAGAGATATTACTTTGCCAGCAAAGGTCCGTCTAGTCAAGGCTATGGTTTTTCCATTGGTCATGTATGTGAGAGTTGGACTGTGAAGAAAGCTGAGTGCTGAAGAATTGGTGTTTTTGAACTGTGGTGTTGGAGAAGACTCTTGAGAGTCCCTTGGACTGCAAGGAGATCCAACCAGTCAATCCTAAAGGAAATCAGTCCTGGGTGTTCATTAGAAGGACTGGTGCTGAAGCTGAAACTCCAATACTTTGGCCACCTGATGCAAGAGTTGACTCATTTGGAAAATACCCTGATGCTGGGAGGGATTGGGGGCAGGAGGAGAAGGGGACAATAGAGGATAAGATGGCTGGATGGCATCACTGACTCGATGGACGTGAGTCTGAGTGAACTCTGGGAGTTGGTAATGGACAGGGAGGCCTGGCGTGCTGTGATTCATAGGTCGCAAAGAATCGGACATGACAGAATGACTGAACTGAACTGAGACTTATGAAAAGACACTTTAGAATTGTAAAAAGTTCAATTCACTAGGAATATATAATAACTGTTTCAGCTTAAATAGCAGCAGCCACTGAATAATGGCGTATTTTTGTGCTGTATGACAGTGCACTTCTTTTCACTAAATCAGTATTACAAAGGAGATAAAATTCACCCTTGATCAGGAAAAGATGTCCTTATGTCCTGAAGCAAAAGCAAGGCATTCTATCAGGTGAACTCTGTTGCCTGGCTTAAGTCTGGTGGTTCTGTGACTCTGAGTTTCCATGGTGTTTGAGTCCCTGCTTCTAACCCCAACCAAGTCAGTAGTTGAGGCAGCTAATGTCATTCTCTCTGTCCTGTCTGGAAATTCCTGTAGTGGGAGTGGACTCATCTTGGCCCCAGTGTGGGAGAATTCATAACCTTAACAGCTGGTAACAATGCTTCTGCAAGTTGCCAGGATGACCAACTTGGGACAAGAAGAGGACTTAGCAGTTTCTGTGTTTTCTGTAGAGCACTGGCTTATCCTGATTTAACATAAAATAAGCTTTTTATGGCTTAGATGGGAATGTGTCCCTACGGCTTGACTCGGGTAACCTCACTGTGAGGGCTGTAGGTATAGATGAGTTGGATGTATTCAGTGTTGAAGACAGGGCACAATGACTGTCATGTATAAACCAAATGTGAATTTAAAAAAAAAAAAGAAAAAGCTTGACAAAGATTGCTGATAAACTGATGGAGACCTTACACAATTCTCTACAACCCACTTGGCTGGACAGACTGAAGTTAGGGTTGCTCAGACTAAAGTCAGCATTAGAGATGGCGGGTTCCACTGGATGTCACGTGTAGGGCTTTGAGCAATGCTGTTCAGACCTGAGATACGGCTTCTTGCACTGCCCCCTGCCCTCCCAATTCACCCTGTCGGGTCTCCTCTGTTTTCCCATCTGCTCCATTTTTTTCTCCACGCACCACTCTTGCATCTCTGCCCCTTCTTCACTCCTGAATTTCCCCTGCCCCTCTCTCTGCTGCTAAGTTTCAGACAACTTTTAAGGAGATCTCCAGGGAGGTCTAGGGAATGAGGGCACAGCAAGGCGTTCAGGTCTTATTTCACACAGTCTGTCCAGCTTCTGCCAGAGCCCTGAATGGAAGGCCAGAGCTTTGCACCAGGGTGACAGGTTCCAGATCTGGCTCTCCTGTTCACTGACCACCTGCCTCACCAAGGAGCCTCATTTCCCCATGTATGGAACCATGAAAGACCCAGAATAGCCAAAGCAATCTTGAGAAGGAACAATAAAGCTGGTGGCATCATGATCCCTGTATTACAAAGCTACAATAATCAGAGTAGTACAGTACTGGCATAAAAACAGACATAGATCAATGGAGCAGAAAAGAGAGCCTAGAAAATAAACCACACGTGTAAGGTGAATTAATTTACATCAAAAGAGGCAAGAATACACAGTGGGGAAAGGACGTGCATGCGTGCTAAGTTGCTTCAGTCATGTCTGATGTGTTCATTAGAAGGACTGGTGCTGAAGCTGAAACTCCAATACTTTGGCCACCTGATGCAAGAGTTGACTCATTTGGAAAATACCCTGATGCTGGGAGGGATTGGGGGCAGGAGGAGAAGGGGACAATAGAGGATAAGATGGCTGGATGGCATCACTGACTCGATGGACGTGAGTCTGAGTGAACTCTGGGAGTTGGTAATGGACAGGGAGGCCTGGCGTGCTGTGATTCATAGGTCGCAAAGAATCGGACATGACAGAATGACTGAACTGAACTGAGACTTATGAAAAGACACTTTAGAATTGTAAAAAGTTCAATTCACTAGGAATATATAATAACTGTTTCAGCTTAAATAGCAGCAGCCACTGAATAATGGCGTATTTTTGTGCTGTATGACAGTGCACTTCTTTTCACTAAATCAGTATTACAAAGGAGATAAAATTCACCCTTGATCAGGAAAAGATGTCCTTATGTCCTGAAGCAAAAGCAAGGCATTCTATCAGGTGAACTCTGTTGCCTGGCTTAAGTCTGGTGGTTCTGTGACTCTGAGTTTCCATGGTGTTTGAGTCCCTGCTTCTAACCCCAACCAAGTCAGTAGTTGAGGCAGCTAATGTCATTCTCTCTGTCCTGTCTGGAAATTCCTGTAGTGGGAGTGGACTCATCTTGGCCCCAGTGTGGGAGAATTCATAACCTTAACAGCTGGTAACAATGCTTCTGCAAGTTGCCAGGATGACCAACTTGGGACAAGAAGAGGACTTAGCAGTTTCTGTGTTTTCTGTAGAGCACTGGCTTATCCTGATTTAACATAAAATTAAGCTTTTTATGGCTTAGATGGGAATGTGTCCCTACGGCTTGACTCGGGTAACCTCACTGTGAGGGCTGTAGGTATAGATGAGTTGGATGTATTCAGTGTTGAAGACAGGGCACAATGACTGTCATGTATAAACCAAATGTGAATTAAAAAAAAAAAAAGAAAAAGCTTGACAAAGATTGCTGATAAACTGATGGAGACCTTACACAATTCTCTACAACCCACTTGGCTGGACAGACTGAAGTTAGGGTTGCTCAGACTAAAGTCAGCATTAGAGATGGCGGGTTCCACTGGATGTCACGTGTAGGGCTTTGAGCAATGCTGTTCAGACCTGAGATACGGCTTCTTGCACTGCCCCCTGCCCTCCCAATTCACCCTGTCGGGTCTCCTCTGTTTTCCCATCTGCTCCATTTTTTTCTCCACGCACCACTCTTGCATCTCTGCCCCTTCTTCACTCCTGAATTTCCCCTGCCCCTCTCTCTGCTGCTAAGTTTCAGACAACTTTTAAGGAGATCTCCAGGGAGGTCTAGGGAATGAGGGCACAGCAAGGCGTTCAGGTCTTATTTCACACAGTCTGTCCAGCTTCTGCCAGAGCCCTGAATGGAAGGCCAGAGCTTTGCACCAGGGTGACAGGTTCCAGATCTGGCTCTCCTGTTCACTGACCACCTGCCTCACCAAGGAGCCTCATTTCCCCATGTATGGAACCATGAAAGACCCAGAATAGCCAAAGCAATCTTGAGAAGGAACAATAAAGCTGGTGGCATCATGATCCCTGTATTACAAAGCTACAATAATCAGAGTAGTACAGTACTGGCATAAAAACAGACATAGATCAATGGAGCAGAAAAGAGAGCCTAGAAAATAAACCACACGTGTAAGGTGAATTAATTTACATCAAAAGAGGCAAGAATACACAGTGGGGAAAGGACGTGCATGCGTGCTAAGTTGCTTCAGTCATGTCTGACTCTTTGCGGCTCCGTGGACTGTAGCCCACCAGCCTCCTCTGTCCATGGGATTCTCCAGGCAAGAATACTGGAGTGGGTTGCCATACCCTTCTACAGGGGATCTTCCTGACCCGGGGATCAAACATCTCCTGCACTGGCAGGCGGGTTCTTTACCACTAGCGCCACCTGGGAAGCCCTAGTGGTAAAGAAGGGGAAAGGACAGTCTCTTCAGTAAATACTGTTGGCAGAACTGGACAGCCACACACAAAAGAGTGAAGCTGGACCACTATCTTACACCATGCACAAAAATTAACTCCAAATGGATGAAAGATTTCAATGTAAAACCTGAAACCGTAAAACTCTTAGGAGAGAACATAGACAGGAAGCTCCTTGACACTGGTCTTGGCAATGAGTTTTTGGATTTGACAGCCAAAGCAAATGCAAGAAAAGAAAAATAAACAAGTGGAGCTACATCAAACTAAAAAGCTTCTGCATAGAAAAGGAAACCATCAGAAAAATGAAAAGGCAACCAGTGACTAGGAGGAAACAGTTGCAGATTACGTACCTGATAGTTAATATCCTATCCACTCTCTCCTCCTCTCAGGAAACATTTATCCACAATTTCTAGTGTGACCTCACAGAAAATTCCACACACACACTGGTACATCCAATTTACATCATAAGAAGGAGCGCCGTTCAGTGGGGACACAGACTCTAAGAGTTGCCTTGTTCAGTTTGGAATCCTGGCTGCCTTGGGTAAGCAACTGTTCCCTCTGGGCCCTGTTCCTGCAAGAGGCAGGTTCTAAAGAGGCCCCCAGTGATTACTGCCTCCTTCTAGTCACTATCTTACATAATCCCATCCTTTTGAGTAACTTGTGTCTAACCAACAGAAGCAATGATAAGGAGATAATACTTCCACTAGGTTCCAGAATTTTATGGGTTTTATATTGCTGGCAAACTTGCTCTCTTTCTGAGTTTGATGGAGCACACTGACATGCTGAAGAGGCCCATCAGTAAATGAGAGTGGCAACCAGCCAACAGCCAGCAAGGAACAGAGGCCCACAGCACAACAGCCCTTGAGGGACTGGATTCAACAACTTTTGTGAGCTTGGCAGCAGATCCCTTCCCAGTCAAGTCTTAGACGAGTCCTTGGAACTGGCTAACACCTTGACTGCAGCCCTGTGAGAGGCTGAAGGCATGCCCAAATTCCTGAGCACTAAAACTGTGAGATGATAAACGTGTGTTGTCCAAAGTCGGTATGTTTTTTTTAATAATTTGCTATGTGGCAATAGATGAATAACACGTTTCCCTCTAATATAAACAAAGAGACAGTAGCAGTTACTAACATATTTGTTATGAAAATTAAAGAATGTGTTCAAGGATACAGAACAGTAACTAGAATATACTAAGCATTATGTAAGTGCTTTTTAAAATAAATAATTTACATTTATACCAAAAAGAGAAGATAAAAAGTAAATGTTCTCCACCAACTTTATGGACTTCTTGAATTCCATTCATAGAATGCCAAGGGTGTTATGGACCTCAGGTTAAGAATTCTTGGGTCTGACATGTACCCCCAGTGTTCACTGTAGCAATATTTACAATAGCTAGAACATGGAAGCAATGTAGATGTCCACTGACAGATGAATGGATAAAGAAGCTGTGGTACATATATACAAAGGAATATTATACAGCCATAAAAGGAACGCATTTGGGTCAGTTCTAGTGAGGTGGACGAACCTGGAGCCTATTACACAGGGTGAAGTGAGTCAGAAGAGAAAAACAAGTGTCATATTAATGCTTATATTTGGAATCTAGGAACAAGGTACTGATGAGCCTATCTGCAGGGCAGGAATAGAGATGCAACCATAGAAAACAGACTTTGGACACAGTGAGGGAAGGAGAGGGTAGCACAAATTGAGAGAGTGGCACTGAAACAGCTACGTCACCGTATGTAGAAGAGAGAGCTAGTAGGAAGTTGCTGTATAACACAGAGAGTTCAACTCGCACCACTCTGGGACAGCCTGGAGGGGTGAGGTGGGGCTGGGGTGGGAGGAAATTCAACAGGGAGGGGACATATGGATTGTCATGGCTGATGCACACTGTGGTATGGAAGAAGCCAGCACAATACTGTGAAATAATTATTCCCCAATTAAAAATAAATTAGAATTCTTGGGTCTAGAGCAAACGGAGGGCCTTAGGCAAATGTCTTCTCCTGGCTTCTCCAAATCACTTCTGCCTAAACCAGAGAAGCAAGGGCCTCTTTAGTTCCCACTTTCTTCTAAGCCCCAAGATCCATGCTCTCACCACCCCACCGAATTCAATTCATCACCATGTCTTGTTGATTTAATCCCTGTATGAGTCTTGAATTTGGTACCTCTTTTTTCTCAACACTTACTGTCTTAAATCAGGTCACTATATCTTACCTAGACTGTTGTGGAGCCTCATATTAATAATTGGTCAGATTCCACAGACGTTCCTCTTAAAGCCATTTTCAAGAAGCTACTGGAACCCTTTCCCTAAAACCTAAATGTCATTTGTCACAGGCTTGCTATAAACTCCTCTGGTCCCCTCTGGCATTAAAATGCCTTCTGTGGCTTGATGCCTACTGACTCCAGCCTCAGCACATCTTCCAGTCTATGTGGTAATTTCTAGCAATCTTGTACAACTTTTGCTTCCTGACCCATGGCCCCCAGATTTGTGTTCACTTCATTATCACTGACCTGTGACTGGCAATTAGCCTACTCCTGTGGTGGATCCAAATGCTGAATGCGGCACACCTTGTGAGTTAGCCGTCTCCTTCCTTCCAGAAGCTTGGAAGACTAGACTTAGGCTCCCATATCCCTCCAGAGGGTCATAGGGTCTACAGCAGGGAGGCACTATGCTTTGGGGCAGGGAGGTTGCTGGGGGCCAAGGACACATGGGTGTGAGGCGGTGACAGTTCACTGTGGACAAGAGAGGATTAAAAGCGGCCAGGCGCAGTGGCTTAGGTTGAGGTGGAGGCTTCTGAGGGAGCCAGAGAGTGGCAGTGTTGTCGGCTGCTCATGTTGCAGCACACAGGAGGGGCTGCAGGGAACTGGTGCATCAGGCTAGAGGATGGCCCTCCAGACTGCCCACCATGTTTCCACACCCTGCGTGCGGGCCAATCTGCATCCATGGGCTCGATCATCTCTGGTACGATAGGCTAAGCAGTCAACAATCACTGACCCCGTCCCACCCTCTAGGAGTTTGAGGCTAAAAGGGGATTAGTGTGAGGTGTGTACATAGGAAAGCACGTGGGAGCCCCAAGGTGGTGAGTCCAAAATGCGGCAGTAATGGAACTGGATCCAGACAGGGAAGAGCTGAAGCAGCAAGTTCCACCTTCCTTTGCCTGTGGAGAAAATCCACACGCACTCGGATACCCAAATTTTCCATGCACTTCTTACAAAGGAAGGTGCTGAAATCCACTCCCATCTACTTAACATCCTACTGGATCTGTCCCTGCTACAACTGAGTGTATTAACTCATACACTGCACTCTTCTACCATCTCCATGTTATGCCTGAGTAAAGTGAGGTTCCAAAGGCTGCAGGCTACTAAGGAGCGAAGATGGATTTCACACCAGGGAGGCGAGCCCTGGAAGCCCTAAGGAACACCTGCCCTTGCTCAGGTTGTTTGGACAGAAGAGCAGAGACCGACTGCAAGTAGTCTCTCAGTAATAATGTAAAACACATGAGAGTTGGAGGTGCTTCGGGTGAACTAAGTTCCAGACACACAGAGGTTTAGGACATGGTAGGCAAACTTTTTCTGTAAAAGCCAAGATAACATTTTAGTCTTGTGAAGCCATATGGTCTCTGTTAGTCACTCAACTCTGCCACAGTGGCACAGAAACAGCCATAGAAAACATGTAAAAGAGAGTTGTTTTCCAGTAAACTTTATTCCCAAAACAAGTAGCGGGTTGGATACAGCCCATGGTTGGCCTACCTCTGGCCTACAAGGAAAGCTAAGCTGCTTAGATTGATGAGCAAGGTAACTTGAGTAGGCCCAGGGGTAGGGAAGGGTGGGAGAATTCAAGTCTGAGGTTTGAGAGTCAGTAAGACTGTCCCACACAGTTCTGCAGGTAGCTCGCGGCACTAGGGTGCCTGGCTCACCTGGCTCAGAGGTGAGGGCGAGAGCACACAATCCAGGCTGCATTTCTTTCATCAGGCTGTGTGATCATCACACTGCTGGCTGCCTCAGCCAGGAATCTACTAGCCAGACTGAGGGGCTAGGTCTGCCTAGACAGCCCCTTTGTCTCAAAGGGCACTGTGTATGGGTTCACTGCATTTACCAGACACTGTGCTTATAGGTGCTAGGGAAACAGATCCTTATGAGGTTGATAAGGAAACTGGAACAAGAGATGAGTCTTTTCAGCTGTCTTCACAAAAGACAGCCTTAAGCAACAAATCTATGTTGCTACATTACATGGTTCAAATGGCTCAAGCCTACAAAGACCTTAGAGCTGATCAGCTGAGTCTAGGCATTTCAGTCCCTCCTTTTAAGAATCATAGAGCACAACAATAGTGATGCAAAGAATACACTCCAATGTGGAACTGAAGCTTTTAGATGTCTCTGTGGCAGGACTCCCAAATATGGCATGGATTCAAAGGAATGAGAGATATGACGTGGCCTCAGAGGTTCACCAAGCCCTTGTGGAGGAAGAGACCTTCGACTGAGAGTATAAGGGGGATTGTGGAAAGTAACACCAGACAGGGTGGTTGGGGATGTTCAATGGGCCTTGCATGCCAGAGGGAGGGATGAAGGGAGGGATTTGCATGTACTCATTTTAGCAGATGGCAGGGAGCCATTCTATGGACAGAGGAGCCTGGTGGGCTACAGTCCACGAGGTCACAAAGAGTCGGACACGGCTGAGCGACTAATATGATGAGATCAGTGATGTACTTAATGTACTTAATCCAAATTAGGGCTTGGCCTGTCAAGAAAAAGAGGTGGATGTGAGAAGTGAAGTCAAATGCACAGGACTTGGTTCCTCTTTGAACAGAGCTAGTAGAATATGGCTAGGCCAAGGGTTAACAGCCCTGTTTGAATTTAAGATATCAATCCACAGGCATGGATCTCCACAGGCAATCAATTCACAGGCAACGTCTCCATCTGAAAGTTGCCACCAGTTGCTCTTTTTACCTTCAGGTATGTTGCTCTTTAAGTGCTGGAGATTTTTCCATTTACTGCAACAACCTCCCAAGACTATCAGGGAAGAGCTCTAGCAGTGCTCAGGCCATCCCAGCTGGGACAGAGTGGATTTAGCTGCCTTTGAGGCAGAGGACTGGAGAAGGCAGTGGCACCCCACTCCAGTACTCGTGCCTGGAAAATCCCACGGACAGAGGAGCCTGGTGGGCTGCCATCTATGGGGTGGCACAGAGTCGGACACGACTGAAGCGACTTAGCAGCAGCAGCAACAGCAGAAGCAGAGGGCAAGAAGAATCTACCTAAGACTCGGCAGAAAACGGAGCCACGGTGCTTTGCTGCTACAAAGCAGCTGGTGCTTTGCTGCTCTTGTGGAAATATGCACTGCCTTTGGAATCTATTCTGCAGCTCTATGGACAAAAGGTGTACAAAAATAAAGCGGTATGAGGACAGTCACTTGTGCTCTTTTTAACTCTTGAACTGTTCAAGCAAAACATGAATCACTACCATATGACAGGGTGTTAAAGGGATTGGACTTGACATCAAAACTTCTTCTGATTATAAGCCCTTGAGTTATTCAAGGGAGAGGGAGAGGCCTTTCACTCATTTCCTTCTCTATTTGTTTCTTCCCCGTCAGCACAGGTCATGAATATCTACGGAGAAGAACAGCAAGATCAGGTCAGCATCAGGCTGACCTCACATCATCTCTGAGATATTTAAAGTCATCTCTTCTGGTTATGCTTAATGGGGAGCGAGGAATCCAAGAGTCCTCCTAGCAGTCTTATGGGAGCATGTACTCTTGCCATCTCACAACCTGCAATACTTGGCAGAAGGATGGCAGCAGGGGCAGGGGAGGCAGCAGTGATAGCAGCCGTGGCAGGTGTCATGACATGGCATCCACCAAGTGTTGACACTCGGGGCAGATCAACCCCGCACTGGCAGGAGCAGCCTTCATGAATCCAGGAGGCAGCAGAGCCAGCATGGCCAGGGCAGGTGCTTCCAACATGCACCCACCTATGAAGTAGCAAGGCCTGTGAGCACTCCTCGTCCTCAGAGGGCAATTCAGCATGTCGGCAGGAGGTACCAGTCTCTCCCCAGAAGGCAGCATGGGTGTGGTGCTTGCAGAAGATACCACCAGCAAGCCTGTATCAGAACAGCTCAAGTTCCAGTGGTGGGATCCCTCATCTCAAGCTTACAGACTGAAGCTGCAGGATTAAGAGGATGGAAGTCAGAAGGTCTCCCAAACCATGCCGAAGCCTAGAGGAAAAGAAAGGAAAATGACCGAACTCCTGATAAAATTTCCCATCACCACATGACTAGAAGACAAATTAACTCTTGACATCGTCCTTCTGGGGCCCTTTGCCTGGCACGGAACCACTAGGGGTGAAAAAGAAGGGAAAAGGCTGCAGCAGCCCAGGATGTAGGGGATGTAAGGGATGTAGGGGATCCTCCTTCAATGGAAAGCCAAACAAAAACAAAAAGCCATGGGCCACAGCCTCATTCACTGGGTGTGTGATCAGATTTCCCTTCCTTTCTTACTTTCCACTAACTTCAGTATAATTGTGAAAAGCCCTGTACTCAGGTCTGGGTGGTGAATCTAGGGAAGTGAAAAACATGAATCCTCTTCTCAAGGAGTTCACTGTATCGTAGAGTATATTGTCATCCTTTCTGTTACTCTCCTTGCCTGCTCATGAGAATCATTAATGCTGAATCACAAACTGTACAAGGGAGACTGAGGAGTGTCCTCAGATAGGAAATCATGTACAGTAAACCTGAAATGATCAGAATGTTTTTCTCTCTGGACTATGAGCTCCAAAAGAATAGGGGCATAGCACACAGGTCAACTCAGCTGTGCAGTGGGAAGAAAAACAGTCTGCGGCTGCCTCCTATGTGCCCAGCGTTGTACTTGGCCCATAACATTCATACCTAATTCTCATAACAATTTTATAATTAAGGTATCAACATCTGTTTTACAAATTAAAATAACAAAGGTTCAGAGGACTTGAGCAACTTACCCGAGTTACATAGGTAATAAGTGATAACCTGGGTCTGTAACCTAAGTAAGTCTTTCTTACTACCTTAACTATGGCAGCAGTTCACAAAAGCTAATAGGCAAAACCTGACTTACATTTTAAAAAACCTTATTTTGACCTACAGTAAAGTTGCAAAAATAGTGGAAAGTTTCCATATACTCCTCACCCAGCCTCCCCTAATGTTAATATCTTAATACTATAGTACAATGATCATAACAAAGAAATTAACATTGGTAACAATATTACTAACTAAACTAAAACTTTCATTTGCTTTTCATCAGTTTTGCCACAAAAGTCCTTTTTTCTTCCAGGATTCCATTAAGGATCCCACACTAATGAATTTTTTTCCCCAGCAGTTTTTCATGCTAACAAGGATATGAATAAAGTACATACCTTATATTCTGCTGAAATCTTTCTTAATTTTATGACACATAAAGTGATACTTTGTAAATGGTCTATAGGCACTTGAGAAAAAGTTATATATTTGTACTCTGCTATTTGTGGCATGTCCTATAACTGTCAATTAGGTGAAGTTGGTTGAGAGTCATGTTTAAGTCTACCGTGTACTTAATGATTTTCTTTCTACTTGTTCTGTCAATTACTGAGATACTGTTATTGACATTCCTGAGGATATGCTGTAGATATGTCACTTTCTTTATAGGTTTTTTGCTTCCTGTATTTTGAAACTTTGCTATTTGGTGAAAAAAGAATTAGAATTGTCTCATCTTCTTGTAAAATTGGCCCTTTATCATTTCTACATGGTCCTCCATCCCTGTAAATATTCTACACTCTGAAATCTAATTTGATTGCTATTAAATACAGCCACCTTCCATTTTTCTGGATTAGTATTTGCAGCTATGTATTATTTTCTATCTTTACTTTTCAGCAACATTGGCATTTTTCTTGCATTTTTATAGACAACATATTGTGTCTTGTTTGGTTTTTTAATCTAATTTGACAGTCTGACATTTAGTTGGGTCTTTTGACTTTGCTGTGGCTCAGCTGGTAAAGAATCTGCCTGCAATGTGGGAGACCTGGGTTCGATCCCTGGGGAAGGGAAAGGCTACCCACTCCAGTATTCTGGCCTGGAGAATAAAAAGTCCACGGGGTCACAAAGAGTTGGACATGACAGAGCAACTTTCACTTCACTTTGAACCATTTATGTCTAATGTTACTATTGATATGCTTGTGTGCAACACCTATTTGTTTTGAACTTGCTTATCTCTTTGCGTTATTTTTACTATTAGATTATTTTTAATTATGTTTAATCCGGTCCCATCACTTCATGGCAAATAGATGGGGAAACAGTGGCTGACTTTATTTTTCTGGGCTCCAAAAATCACTGCAGATGGTGATTGCAGCCATGAAATTAAAAGACGCTTACTCCTTGGAAGGAAAGTTATAACCAATCTAGACAGCATATTGAAGAGCAGAGGCATCACTTTGTCAACAAAGGTCTGCCTAGTCAAGGCTATGGTTTTTCCAGTGGTCATATACAGATGTGAGAGTTGGACTATAAAGAAAGCTGAGAGCCAAAGAATTGATGCTTTTGAACTGTGGTGTTGAAGAAGACTCTTTGAGAGTCCCTTGGACTGCCAGGAGATCTAACCAGTCCATCCTAAAGGAGATCAGTCCTGGGTCTTCATTATAAGGGCTGATGTTGAAGCTGAAACTCCAATACTTTGGCCACCTGATGCAAAGAGCTGACTCATTTGAAAAGACCCTGATGCTGGGAAAGACTGAAGGCAGGAGGAGAAGGGAACAACAGAAGATGAGATGGTTGGATGGCATCACCGACTCAATGGACATGGGTTTGGGTGAACTCCGGGAGTTGGTGATGGACAGGGAGGCCTGGTGTGCTGCAGTTCATGGGGTCACAAAGAGTTGGACACGACTGAGTGACTGAACTGAACTATGTTATAATTTTGCTTTATATTATGATGAATTCTTAGATAACTATTCATAGTATACATCTTTAAATACTGACCACCTTCAAGCAATATTAAACTTCATGGCACTTTGAGGATCATATAATAATACACTTCCATTTACCTCATTCTTGTGTAAGTACTATTCTTATCACTCATTTCGTATACGTGAGAAAACTACAAATATGTCATTGTTTTTAGCTTTAGTTAATTATCTCCCGAAGAGATTTAAATTGTAAGGGGGAAAAAGTCCTGTATTTGTTCTAGATTTATATTCAATGAATTTCATTTCTTGTACAAATTCAGATTTCCACATGCTGTATTTCCTTGAGATTACAGGCTTCCCTTTGACATTTGCAGTGAGGCTTTGTTGGCAATTAATTCTTTAACCTTTTGCAGGGATGAGTATGTATTTTACATTTGCGTATGAAATTTATTTCTGGTTGGTAGATTGTAGACTGACAGCTTAAAAACAATTTTTTTTAATACTTAAAAGAAGTTACCCTTACTCTCCTCTGATGTGCATTTTTTTCCACTCACAAGTCTGCTGTAATTCTTATTACAGAATAAGAATAATGCATCTTTTTTCTGTTTCTGGACTTTGGATTTTCCTTTTATCATTAGATTTAAGTAATTTAATTACGGTGTGATTTTGTGCAGTTTTATTCATGCTTCTCATGCTTTGGGTTCACTGACCTTCTTAGAGCTCTGAGTTTTCACTGTCAAACTTGAGAAATGCCAGTCAATATTCTTTCAAAGAATTTTAGCACTATCTCAATACAATGCACAACAGTTAATTGACAAAGTCAGAGACGGATGGGTAATGCCCATGATTACAATGCATTTACATGCACACAAATCATATCACTCAGACTGATGCAGCAATATGATTCATCACTGTGAACTGCAAATCATGGTTGCCATATCAGTAATCGGGGGGAAAAAAACAGTGACAGTGACTAAAAAGGCAGATAATCTATGCTGTATTCATCTGATATTAAAAAGATTGTTGCTTTCAAACCTATTTTGGGGGCTGTTGCATTGGTTTTGTTTTCCTCCAACCTTCTGTACCCATTATAGAAAACTGGAGATTTTCGTATCAAGTAAAGGTTTCCTGAGATACATGACTTTCATTACTGAAACCAGGCTAGTCCCAGGCAAACTGGATTGATTTATTACTCTAGCGCCAAGCTTCTCGGAGCCTGTCTGGAGAGCACCCAAACTATGACACCATGTTTTCACCCACCTCCCCAAGAGTTGATTCACCTAAGGAGAGGATTTGATATGGATGGCAAGAATCAGTATCACACAGGGGGACGAGAAGCTCAGTAAGGGAAAGAGAAAGAGAAGAACTTGTATTACAAACTGGAATAAATGTGGGTGACCACAGTAGTGGTCTCCACTGGTCTGATAAATCAACTATATGATGGTCTGTTCAAGTGAAATTTATTATTGCACTGATGGAATCCTGACAATATCAACTCTAATCCCCAGGAGACTTTAATTTCACATACTTCTAGCACAAAAAACAGTAAAGATAACTTTAAAAGAAGGAAAAGAATCCATATTTTTCAACAATTGAGAGACAGTATTTGAATGGAGAGATCAGAGAGTATCCAGAAGTTTCAGTCATATTTCTACCAGTGTTAGACATATAAACTGTTATTGGTAATAAGACTATGCAATGTGAAAAACAGAGAGGCCAAAGACTATGACAAAAATATTCTGCCAAAATTTACTATTTCAGATAGCCAAATCATGGTAGAAACTCAATGTACTAAAATGTCTGTAGTTTTACTCTAGTTGAAAATAAGCATATTAGAGAGATTGATGAGGAGTAAAAAGATGGGGATTATAGATTTTCAGAACAAGGAACTGAGATGAAGACGTTTCAAGTAGAACATAGAAATTCAGAAGACACAGAGAATAAAGAGACAGGAAAAAATCTTAGCACACAAGTATGAGTAATTACTAGCTCTCTGCTACTACAGTTAGCAAAGGGAACCATACTTTGAATTCCTGGAAGTGGTCTCAGTAAGTTCCATAGAAAAATTTATTTTGATTATGTCTTAAAAGTTATAAGATTGTGAATCTAGGTATCAAAATGGTAACATTGTTCATGGCAAAGAGATGATTAGATGATAAATTACATGTGATGTGCATTCAGTTGAATATGTGGTTAAAGGGAAAATTGGCTTTTTCATATCAACTTGGTTGTGGATGAGAGAAGGTGAGAGGAAGTAAGGAAGGAGCAAAGAGGGAGAAAGGGAGGGGGAAAATACTTTAAAAATTGTTCAATATGGTTTTTATGAGCTAGACTATGAAAACAAAGCTTTTGAATATGTGAAGGCCATATGGAAAAATGCAGAAAAAAATTGGGAATAAAGAAATTTTCCAAGTGTCAATTCCAAAGTAAGAAATGTTGGACAATTTTAGAGATGTGTTACATAAAAGAAGAGTCTTGGGGAGGGAAGAATAAATGCTCTAATCCAACTGTGCTCTCCAAGCACATTCATCCTTGAGGCCAGGCAAGCCCACACCATGGAAAATGTTCATGTTTTCCAAAATCGAAGAGAAAGAACTTGGGCAATGCCAGAGACAGGCTTGCTCCAAACTACCCAGAAATCAAACTTCAGAAAGATGCAACAGAAACCATGCCTTGGGTACAAAAGGATCAATCCCAGATTAAAGAGTTTTGAGTCATTTTATTGCAGAACATTTTTCCTCCCTATAGAAGTGTGATAGGGAAACTGCATTGATCTTTACCCTATCACTATTCTATTAAGTTTTGCTTAATATGAACTATTCTATTCAGCCAAAGTGGACAAATTAAATATGTGAAGTCTCAAAGGGTGATGAGTGGCAATGCCAAGTCATGTCCTCCTGGTTGACTGTGGAGGATGACTTCACCTATTTTCTAGTTGTCACTCTGCACAAAGTCAGCACTGTGAAATGTATGGGTCTATAGCAGGTAGATTTAGTTCAGTTCAGTTCAGTTCAGTTGCTCAGTCATGTCCGACTCTTTGCAACCCCATGAATGGCAGCACGCCAGGCCTCCCTGTCCATCATCAACTCCCAGAGTTCACTCAGACTCACGTCCATCAAGTCCATGATGCCATCCAACCATCTCATCCTTGGTCGTCCCCTT
>SJYC01086117.1:0-28237 GCA_006408675.1 Madoqua kirkii | reverse complement strand
TCTATGGGGTCGCACAGAGTTGGACACGACTGAAACAACTTAGCAGCAGCAGCCTATGTCTTAGGCAAAATAATTACTATTTTTAAGAGCTGAATAGCTTTTTTCTGAATTTAAAATAATCTATATATTTTTTAATGTTAAACAATGTAGAAAAGTATGAATATGAAAAAGTTACTGAGTAATCCTTTTCCACCTGGAACTAATCAGCACTAACATTTTGATAAAAAGTTCTTTTGAGAGATCTTGCTGTGTGTAATTTTGCATACATTTTACTCCATGTCATTTAGTAACCTGTTTATTTATTCATTTTTGGCTGTGTCAGGTCTTAGTTGCAGTGCCCTGGCTCCAGGACATATGGGCTCTGTAGTTTCCAGTGTGTGGACTTAGTTCCCCCAAGGCACAGTGGGACCTAACCAGGATTGAACCCCAGTCCCCTGCATTGGAAGGTGGATTCTCAACCACTTTCTTCACCTGGGAAGTCCTTAGTAGCTTGCTTTTTCTACTCAGCAATGTGTCAATATCTGAACTGGTCAAAAAGTAGCTCTGCATCATCATTTTAATGACTTACTGCGTGGATTGCTAGAATTCATGGAAACAACCCCATCGGTCTACCTTATGACACAAATAACTTTTTCTAGTGTGATATTTGCCTTTTAATTATATTTGTGGGTTTTTTAAATAAAAAGGTTATTTTTCGTCATATCAGTATTTTTTCTTTCATGAGTTTTCCACTTCATCATTCTGCTACCAAAGTAATACTTCCTCTAGCCTACCTCTACCACCCCAATCTCTTTGTTTTAGTTCATGCTGTTCTCCCATCCAGAGGGCCTTCTCTATCAGTTTCCAGCTGTTGAGGTACCCTACCTGTTGTTCAGAGTTTATCTCAAACTCCTCGTTCTCCATGATGTCTCTTTGATTCTCTGTAACCGGACATTTTCTCTCCATTAAATTCATGGTGTTCTACCTGCATTATGTGCATACCTTACTTAGGACATTTATCACATTCTGCCTTGTGATATAGTATGTTCCTGTAAATTGTCTGAGGGGTGGGATTATTTATCTTCATGTCTGTGATCCTAGCATCATCTGTCTCAGTGCTTGGTTCATAGTAGTGCCTCAGTAATACTTGCCAGCGTGAATCAAGTTGAATTTGAGTGGACCGATGGAGCAGGTCTAGCTCGGGGAGTTGGTTGGCATGACTCTTAAGCAAGACCAGACATGGTTTACTCTTAGTTCTGATTGCGGAATTCCCCATATTTGTGGTGTGCTTTCCAGAGAGGAACGCATTGTTCCTAAGAATTGCACATTTACGTTTGTTGGCTTTTGGCATCGGCCAGTGCCAACCCAGTGACATCTGGCACTTTTGGCAAGAGGCCTGGGCCCTGGGACACAGTTATGAACAAACAGTGATTGAGGACCAAGCTGGCTGTGTCTAATCCAGCTCAGAGCCCATGATAGCGACCTGGCCAGGTGAGTAGACAACTCAGCCTTATCTTGTATAACAAAGGTCAAGCTTGGATTTCATCATGAGTCCTGGCTAGATGGGAGACTTGGAGACCCAGCCATGTAAGACGTTGAGAGTGCTGCTATGTCTTCTTGTTGAGGGTTGTGACCTGTCGCTAAAACGTAAAAGGGAATAATATACACAACAAGGTGCTTGGCATCATTAGTTATCAAGGAAAAGCAAACTAAAGCCACAAAACACTCCCCCTGCATATTCACCAAAATGGCTAAAATGAAAAAGAGACTACCAAGTGCTGGCGAAGCACTCTGATGGCAGGAGTGTAACCTGGACTAATCATTTTGGAAAACTGTTTGGTTTTGTCTGCTGAAGCTGATACATGTATATCCTCTGACCTGGCAGTTCCGCTCCTAGGTATATACTGATCAGATATGTGTATATATGTTCACCAGAGACATGTGTTAGAATGTTTGCAGCAACACTATCTCTGATAGTCCCAGTCTGGACACTAGCCATACACACTCATCAACAATGAAACAGAAAAATCAATTGTGATATGTCATACAGTAGAATGCCATACAAGAATGAGTGTGACTAGCTCACAAATACGAGCAAGACTATTATGAACACAGTGTTGCATAAGGCACACACATGCTGTGTGGTTCCTCTTGTGCCAAGTGAAAAGACAGGGAAGGCTAATTATGCTGTCAGAATATTGGTTACCCTGGTTGGGTGGAGGGTAGTGCCTGTGGGAGGGGGAGCACTTGTTGGGGCAGTTCTAAGGAGGTGGGTGGTATTCTAGTTCTTTATCTGGGTACTGATTACATGGAGTCTTAAGTTTGTGAAAATTCCATGAGTAGTACACTTATCTGAGTAATCATTTGACAGATACTGTATATCAAGTTAAAAAGTAGTTGACAAGGGGGTCTTCCCAGGTGGTCCAGTGGCTAAGACTCCATGCTTCCAGTGCATGGGACCTGGGTTTGATCCCAGGTAACAGAACTAGGTCCTACATGCCACAGCTAAGAGTTTGCATGGCGTAGTGAATAGCCTGTGTACTACAGTGAAGACCTGGCACAGCCAAAAAGAAAAGTAATCCAAGAGGGTATGTACCCCAAAGAATTAAAAGCAGGGACTCAGATATCTGTGCTCAGATAGTGTCACTCAGATAGTGACATTACAATGACCAAAAGGAAGAGCAACTCCAGTGTCCATCAGTGGATGGATAGATAGACAACCTGTGTCTGTATATGTAGAATAGAATATTATTCAGTCTTAGTCCCTGTATGCTCAGTAGTCTGACTCTTTGCAACCCTATGGTGTGCAGCCCACCAGGGTCCTCTGTCCATGGGATTTTCCAGGCGAGAATACTGGAGAGGGTTGCCATTTCCTTCTCCAGGGGATCTTCCTGACCCAGGGATCAAACCCAAGTCTCCTGCAGGTAGATTCTTTACCACTGAACCACTGGGGAAGCCCATTCAACACAACAGTTGTAACACATGCTACAGCTTGGAGGAAGGTTGAAGACATTAGCCTCAGTAAATAGGCTAGACCCAAGAGGACAAATACTGTATAGTTGCACTTATTTGAGGTACTTAGAGTAATCAGATTCATAAAATCTGAAAGTAGAATGGTGGTTGCCAGGATCTGGGGCTGGGAAAGGGGGTTTAGGGGGTAATTGTTTCATGGGTATTGAGTTTCGGTTTCAGAAGGTGAAAACATTCCAGAGATGGATCGTTGGTAATGGTTGCACAATATTATGAATGTATTTATAGCCACTGAACTGCATGCTCAAAGATGGTTAAGATGGTAAGCTTTATGTGGTGTGTATTATGCCAAAGAATGCTCAAACTACTGCACAATTGCACTCATCTCACATGCTAGTAAAGTAATGCTCAAAATTCTCCAAGCCAGGCTTCAGCAATATGTGCTGGTTTTAGAAAAGGCAGAGGAACCAGAGATCAAATTGCCAGCATCCGCTGGATCATGGAAAAAGCAAGAGAATTCCAGAAAAACATCGATTTCTGCTTTTTTGACTATGCCAATGCCTTTGACTGTGTGGATCACAATGAACTGTGGAAAATTCTGAAAGAGATGGGAATACTAGACCACCTGACCTGCCTCTTGAGAAACCTGTATGCAGGTCAGGAAGCAAGTTAGACCTGGACATGGAACAACAGACTGGTTCCAAACAGGAGGAGGAGTACATCAAGGCTGTCTGTTGTCACCCTGCTTATTTAACTTCTATGCAGAGTACATCACGAGAAACGCTGGACTAGAAGAAACACAAGCTGGAATCAAGATTGCTGGGAGAAGTATCAATCACCTCAGATATGCAGATGACACCACTCATGGCAGAAAGTGAAGAGGAACTCAAAAGCCTCTTGATGAAAGTGAAAGAGGAGAGTGAAAAAGTTGGCTTAAAGCTCAACATTCAGAAAAAGAAGATCCTGGCATCTGGTCCCATCACTCCATGGGAAATAGATGGAGAAACAGTGGAAACAGTGTCAGACTTTATTTTGGGGGGTCTCCAAAATCACTGCAGATGGTGACTGCAGCCATGAAATTAGAAGACGCTTACTCCTTGGAAGAAAAGTTATGACCAACCTAGATAGCATATTGAAAAACAGAGACATTACTTTGCCAACAAAGGTCCGTCTAGTCAAGGCTATGGTTTTTCCAGTTGTCATGTGTGGATGTGAGAGTTGGACTGTGAAGAAAGCTGAGCGCCAAAGAATTAATGCTTTTGAACTGTGGTTTTAGAGAAAAGTCTTGAGAGTCCCTTGGACTGCAAGAAGATCCAGCCAGTCCATTCTGAAGGAGATCAGCCCTGGGATTTCTTTGGAAGGAATGTCGCTAAAGCTGAAACTCCAGTACTTTGGTCACCTCATGTGAAGAGTTGACTCATTGGAAAAGACTCTGATGCTGGGAGGGATTAGGGGCAGGAGGAGAAGGCGATGACAGAGGATGAGATGGCAAGATGACATCACTGACTTGATAGACTTGAATCTGAGTGAATTCTGTGAGTTGGTGATGGACAGGGAAGCCTGGAGTGCTGCAGTTCATGGGGTCGCAAAGAGACACGACTGAGTGACTGAACTGAACTGATTTTGGTTATTGGTTATTTTGTGCTCAACCATGCCCAACTCTGTGGCCCCATGTACTGCAGACCACCAGGCTCATCTGCCCGTAGGGTATTCCCAGGCAAGAATACTGGATTGGGTTGCCATTTCCTACCAGGGGAGCTTCCTGACCCAGGAATCGAATCCACATCTCTTGCATCTTCTGCTTTGGCAGGTGGATTCTTTACTCCTAACTCCACCTGGGAAGCCCAGTGTGTATTTTACAATAGAATGCTGCTGCTGCTGCTAAGTCACTTTAGTCATACCCCATGGACTGCAGCCCACCAGGCTCCTCCATCCATGGGATTTTCCAGGCAAGAGTACTGGAGTGGGGTGCCATTGCCTTCTCCGTTACAGTAGAATATATGACTGCAAATAACAACTGAGAGGACAAAGCTGGCTCACCTGGGGAGACCATGAGAAGTCCAGAAAGGGAACTCTGAGCACAAATGGGCTTGTGAAACCTCTCCCAGAGTAGGGAAGGCCTGACATGACCTTGGAGGTGGCGGTAGGGTCAGAGCGGCTGGGTACACAGGCCAGTATGTCGAAACTGGCTCACTTAAGGGTGCTCGTGCCAGCCTGAGTGAAACTTCTCTCTGGCTGGCACTCCTGGCCAGCTTTGACCCTGTAGCACCCAGGTCTGGCCGAGTTCTGACCTCTGTACAGTGTTCCCGGCAGGTCCTGGAGGCCAGGAGCCCTCAGGGGAGGCAATCTGGCCCATGGCAGGGCAGGATTTCCCACGTGGGCTTTATTCAGTGGAGTGAGAGGTTGGAACCATAATCCTGACCTGACAGCCAGGGCCCGCTGCCCACAGGACATTTCAGAGTCAAGTTCTTCCACTCAAGACTTAAGGGTGCTCGTGCCAGCCTGAGTGAAACTTCTCTCTGGCTGGCACTCCTGGCCAGCTTTGACCCTGTAGCACCCAGGTCTGGCCGAGTTCTGACCTCTGTACAGTGTTCTCGGCAGGTCCTGGAGGCCAGGAGCCCTCAGGGGAGGCAATCTGGCCCATGGCAGGGCAGGATTTCCCACGTGGGCTTTATTCAGTGGAGTGAGAGGTTGGAACCATAATCCTGACCTGACAGCCAGGGCCCGCTGCCCACAGGACATTTCAGAGTCAAGTTCTTCCACTCAAGGGCTAGAATGTGCCAGGCCCAGGCTCCAGTCACAGCATCTCCAAATAGGGCAGGGCTGGGGTGACCTGTCACTGGGACTCACTGTGGGACAAAGGCCCTGCTGCCCATGTGGGCAGCAAGAGACCCAGCTTCAGGGGGCCTGGGGAAGCATCCTGAGCTGGAGGCTCACTGAGGGCAGAACTTCCCATCTGGGCCAGAGCCCTGGGGAGCTGTGGGCAGGTGTTTTGTTCTGTGTCTGCTCTGTAATGGGAAGGCATGGCAATAACTCTGTTTCCAGCAGAGACAGGGTTCCCAGAAGAGCTGTGTCCTGACACCTGGATTTCTGGGGCCAACCCAGCTGGTCAACTCAGGCCACCCTGTTAGTCCCAGGACAGCTGCGTCTTCAGGGCCTTGTCTGGGGGGGTCTCTGGAGCCTAGGGTGTGGGATTGGTGGCCTGGAAAGGTTTAGGAACATTTCTGGACTAGAAAAGAATGCGTTTAGCTGGCAGGTGGATGTAGAAGGCATTAATCCAGATTACTTTTTCCTGCTGGTTTTGTTACAAATTTGCGGGGATGTGGGAGGCCCTCAGTATTTTTGCTATTATCCCTGGCTTCTGTGTAGAGACTGGGGTTGGGTGAAGGCTCCATGCTAAGGAGAAACAGGATTTGCACCTTAAAAATTTTGGAGGGGGTTCCTTGGTATCTCTCTGACTCTCTCTTTCTATTCATGCTGTTGATAGAGAACAGATCTCTGATTATTTAGGAACTCTGGGACTCCTCCCCTTACCTCCAAACCCGTGGGTGCGGTAGAAAAGGGGGCAGCCCAAAGATAGAGGGGAGTGGGTTGAAGAGAAGGAAAAAGGAAAGAATGAATGGTAAGCAGATGGGCCCTTGTGTTTTGATCAAAGCTTGTTAGTCCGGGGGTGGAGGAACTGAGAAATCTTCTAGGCTATTGTTTCCCAAAGCGTGGTCTCAGGCTGCAGAAGCAGCACCTGGACACTTGCTAGTGATGCAAAGTAATGGGCCCTCCTCAGACCTACTTTATTTTAACAGAATTCTCCAGGTGATTCATCTGAGCTTTGAAGTCTGCAGGGAGCACTAACTGGCTCACATTTTCTGTCCCAGAGCTGTGAAGTGGCTTGTCTGTATCCTGCAAGTAGTCAATTGTAGAGGTGGGACTTTGCCCCTGCTGTGTAGATTAGATGGGACGGTAGTATCTCATGTTTGATGGTAAGGATTTTATGCCTGGATGAACCATTTGCATTGTGTATCTTGGGAACAAAAGTTTTGAAGTTGTAGACCTGCCTCTGAGTTAACACACAAGGCTGGAAACCCACAGTGCTGTAACTTGGTTTTGATCCTTGACTTGCCATCTGGTCACTGATATTTCAAAACATACTTTGTTCTCTCATCATCATTACCACCACCGCTGCCAGCATCCCCATCACTCTCATCATCACCACCATCATCATTATCACTACTGTTATCGTCATCACCCTCAGTACCATCCCATCATCATCACCATTACATTAACATCATCATCATTACTACCATCACCATTATCATCACCACTGTCATAATCTTCACCACCAGCCCCATCACCATCATTCCTACCATCATCATCATCACCATTGTTGTCAACATCACCACCACCACCACCATCTACATTACAGTAACACCACCATCACCATTTTCATCATCACCATCATACTAACATCATCATAACTACCGCAATCACTCACCTCATCCTCATCATCATCACCATTATCCTCACCACCATCACCACCGCCACTGCCTCCATCATCACTGCATTGACCCTTTATCAAGCAAGCATTTACTGGAATCCATGACTTGTGCTTAATATGCAGGTCGTCTCATCTCACACCAATCACATACTAATCTCATTTAAAACTGAGGGAACTGAGGCTCGGAAAAATAAGTAGGTAAGGTGCTCATGGTCACTCATTGTGGATAATAGAAGAGATGGAATTTGCACTGGGGCCCATGTAACTCCAGCATTACACTTATTTACAAAACTTGGGTGGTTAGGTAAAACTGTAGTATGTTTTGTGTTTGTGACATACTCCAAACTCTGTGATTCTGGGACAGAAGTTATCCTGTAAGTGCCAAATTTGTTTAGTTATTATTACCATATGTTAAAGTGTATCAAAGCATTTTATAATATAAACATGAATTCCAAATGTATTTTAATTATATTTTAATTATATACCAAAATGGAAATTCTATGTATCTCAGCCAATTAAGAGAAAAGAATCCTAAATGCTCAAATAAAATGTCATTTATGCTATTGCCAAAAAAATATGAAGGACATGAGGATACTATATTCCTAGTTATAACAGTTTCCAGATTATACATTTTAAGAGAAAGAGAAAGTTCAAGGTCTGGGGTGTGATGGGAGCTTTGTATGAACATGGAGACATTGGATTACATTTACGTATTCATCTGGACATCAGTGCCTGGGGTATGACTGACTTCTTCCAACTACTCTACAGGTTGGGTTGATAGGTTTAGTGTATTTTTAGCCTATGGTGCAGTTGGTTTGCAAACTAAGACTTTAGGTTTGAATCAGAGAAACATTCGGTGAATTTGCTTTGGTCAGGATTCTTAGTTGCAAATAACAGAATCCGCTACTCAAGCACAAAGGGATTCGTTAAAGAGTAGATAACTCTTAGAATTGTTGAGAGGGCTGAAGAAAAGACTTTTAAGTGGACTTTCAGGAACAAAGATCCCAAATGTCTCCCAGAACAAGCCACCTGGGAGCTGCTGTCTCTGCCACAATCAGGAAGTTGCAGAACCAGGCAGTGGAGGCATTACTGCAGCCCCAGAACCACAACTCCCCTGAACTGCCCACCCCATAGAAGGATGCCCCCTGCCATGGCTCTCTTCCTGCAGATTCACACAGGAGCCTAACTGGCAGAGCCCAGATCACACACAGGCCTAGCTGCAAGGGAGTCGGGGAAGAGTGCCAGCTCTCCAGACCCTGGATGTGGATCAGATCATTATAGCCACCATTTTGGTAGCTTTGCCTTAAAAGATACACAGAAAGTGTCTGAGTTTTCACTTTTTAAATTAAAATTTGAGAATTTAAGACATTATTCAGGAAACATAGCAAATAGACTGACATGGTGTGCCCAAGAGAGCAGGACTAAGGTGGTACGGAAAGCATTCTCAGACTCGTCTCCAAATCTCAGCCATCCATCTTTCAAGGCTCCATGCCACCTCCTTCAGGAAGCCTTCATCTTAAGGTGGAGGACTCTATCATCTGCCTTCTCAGAACACTTCATCTGCTTACCGTCTAGGAATTTTTATGTTCTCCTTCATTGATGGTTATGTTCATCCAAGTTTTCTCTTCCATGTCTCTCTTTTTGACTTTTTTTTTTTAATAAGAGAGTGTTGCTGATACAGTACCTTTGAAGTACCTTTCATTCTCTTATTTAGTTCCATTAAATTCCCCTCCTCCCAGATACAATGAGTACAGTCAATTTATCCTTCCGTATTTTTTCAGCTTTTACTGTATATAAATATCTATGCCCAATGCAGAGTTGTTTTATGAGTTAATGACTTCATCTAAATCCTATTGCCACCAGATGTATCATTTTATAACTTGTGTTTTTGTGATGGATCCATGTGGCCTCACTGGGCTCTACTTCATTCATTTTAAAGATTATATGATATGACATTGTAAAAGTAAGCTACAATTCACTTATCCATTTCCTATTGGTGGCCATTTTGCCTTTTTCCTGGTGTTTTCTTATTACAAACGTTGCTGCAATAAGCAGCTTTGTTTGTCCTGCCTGCGGGTCATGTGTGGGATTTTTCTAGGATGGACACCAAAACCCATAATTGTTTGGCTCTTTCCAGTACTGTTAGATGCTGCCCGATTGCTGTCCAAGATGACCGCACCAATTTCCACCAGCTCTACAGGGAGGATTTCACTTCTCCCTGCCGTCTCTAACACTTGTATTGTCAGACTTGTATAATTTTGCTAGTCCAATGGGAATATTGTTTCAGTTTGCATTTGCATGGCTGTTTAATTTGCATATGCCTGCTTATTAGCGAGGTTGAGCATCTTTTCATATGTTTATTGGCTTTTTAGGTTGCCTTTTCTCTAACAGGCATATTCATAGCTATTGTGTATCTGTATGTGATGTCTTGGTTTGTCTTTTTCTTATTTATCTGTTCTTTTTTTGCATATTTATTTATGTGGCTGGATCAGGTCTTGGTTGCAGCAGGTAGATTTAGTTGCTCTGGGATCTTAGTTCTCCAACTGGTGATTGAACCTGTGTCCTCTGCATCAGAAGGCAGAGTCTTAATCACTGGGCCCCCAGGGAAGTCCATGTTGAGTTCTTTATATATTCTGGCTACCAGTTCTTTGTTTTATGTGCTGCCATTCTTTTCCCCCATTCTATCATGGTCCTTTCCCCCTCCTGTCCTTTGTATCCTCCGATGTGGTTTTGCCCCATGCAGATGCTTGAGTGGGGGCAGAGCATGCTTCCCCACTCTGGATGCCACCTGACTCAGCACCTCAGCATCCATGTCAGTGAGAAAGCCTGAAACCAATTTCAGGGCTACCCCCTGCAGTGGGAAGGGCAGGATTCCTTTTCCTCCTTCCCACCTCCTACAGCTTTCTCTGTCTCAGTGTGTTTGTTTTATAGGACTGTCATAACAAATCACCACTAACTGGGTGACTTAGAGCAGCAGAAATTTATTTTCTCACGGTTCAGGAAGCCAGAGGTCTGAAATCAAAGTGTTGGCAAGGTTGGCTTGAGGAAACCAAAATTGAAAAAGATACATGTACCCCAGTGTTCATTGCAGCACTACTTACAGTAGCTAGGGTATGGAAGCAACCTAGATGTCAATCAATAGATGAATGAAGAAAGAAGCTATGATACATATATACAATGGAATATTACTCAGCCATAAAAAGGAACACATTGAGTCAGTTCTAATGAGGTGGATGAACCTAGAGCCTATTATACCAAGTGAAGTAAGTCAGAAAAAGAAAAACAAATGTTGTATAATGCACATATATGGAATCACTCAGTTGTGTCCGACTGTGATTCCATGGACTTGTGGCAGGCTCCTCTGTCCATGAGATTCTCCAGGCAAGAATACTGGAGTGGGTTGCCATTCCCTTTCTCCAGAGGATCTTCCTGACCCGGGGACTGAACTTGTGTTTCCTGTACTGCAGGCAGATTCTTTACTGTCTGAGCCACCAGGGACACTCTATATATGGAATCTAGAAAGATGATCCTGATGAACCTAGTTGCAGGCCAGCAATAGCAATGCAGACATAGAGAACAGACTTATGGACATAGGCAGGGGCCTAGGAGGCAGAGAGGAGAGAGTGCGATGAATGGAGGGAGCAGCATGGAATTACATACACAGCATCTGTAAATAGACAGCCAGTAGGAATCTGCTGTATGACTCGGGGAACTCACACTGGGGCTCTGCAACAACCTAGAGGGATGGGAAGGGGTGGGAGGCAGGAAGGAGGTTCAGGAGGGAGGGGAGGTATGGATACCTATGGCTGATTCATGTTGATGTATGGCAAAAACCAGCACAACATTGTAGAAATTGAAGAAATTATCCTTCAATTAAAAATAAGTAAATTAAAAAAAAAAGTGTTGGCAGGGTTGGTTTCTTCTAGAACCTCTGAGGGAGAATTCAGTTCATGACTTTCTGCTCCCTTCTAGTGGCTGCTGGCAACCTTTGGTATCCTTGACTTATAGACGCAACATTCTGATTTCTGCCTCTGTCTCACAGGACCTTCTCTTCTGCGTGTCTCTGTGTCTTTCCCTTTTCTGTTTCTTATTAGGACACCTGTCACTGGATTTAGGGTCCACCCTAAATCCGGGACGATCTCACATCAAGATCCTTAACTTCATTACATTTGTAAAGACTCTGTGTCTAAATAAGGTTATATTCACAGGGACTGGCAATTAGGACATGGTCATATCTTTGTGTTAATCTCAGAGAACAACTGGGCTGAGATCAGGGTGTGTGTGTGTGTGTGTGTGTAAGTAAGAGGGCACAGCCTTGGAGGACATAGAAGAGGAGAAGTGTGTGTGTAATCTTGGAAGGATGTAGAGGAGGAGAAGTATGTATATGTGTGTTGTGTGTGTGTAAGAGGGCACAGCCTTGGAGGATGTAGAGGAGAAGTACATGTGTGTGTGTAAGAGGGTGCAGCATTGGAGGACGTGGAGAAGGAGAAGTACGTATGTGCGTTGTGTGTGTGTGTAAGAGGGCACAGCCTTGGAGGATGTAGAGGAGAACTATGTGTGTGTGTAAGAGGGTGCAGCAGTGGAGGACGTAGAGGAGAAGAGGTACGTGTGTGTGTATAAAAGAGTGCAGCATTGGAGGACGTAGAAGAGGAGAAGTACATGCCCAGAGGAGCAGTCTATTCTGGATTCCCCAGAGAAGAGTGGCCGTGCTTGAAGTTCATGTAGTTTGTAGTGGCCAGGCATGTAGTTTGACATAGTAGTTCATTCTATTTTCCATTTGTGCAGAGCCCCAGAAAACAGACAGTGGGTACAAGGGAGGACATCCCCTGGCTGAGCATTCCCCTGGCCTCTATGGAGCTGAGCAGGCGACCGCATCCCTGCAAAAGTAGGCCAAGACGGCACCCAGTGCAGCCTACTCCATCCGCTCACAAATCTTGCCTTTTACAGATAAAGGAAAACAAACAGGACCCATAGGAAAACAACAGAGCAGAACCAAGGAAAAGATTAGTACCATCGATCAGCCCTCGTTTTTTGTGGATTCCACACTAGTGAAGCTACCTACTCACTGGAATTCATTTGTACCCCCAGAAACAGTCCGCATGGCCCTTTCACAGTCACCCGGGGAAGAGCAGCGCTGCGAGCACTGAGTCACCCCTCAAGGGCACATTCCCAGCTGAGGTCGTGCAAGGCAACGCACAGCCTTCCTGTCTCAGCTCATGCTGTAAACAAGCCTCCTTCTTGTGGTCTACTGGGTGCCACATTTTTGGAATTTCTGTGCTTTTTGTTGATGATTTCACTGTTTAAAATGCCCCCATGTGTAGGGCTGAAGTGCTGTCTAGTATCCCAAGTGCAAGAAGATGAGCTTCACGGAGAAAATCTGTGTATTGAATAAGCTTCCTTCAGGCATGAGTTATGGTGCTGTTGGCTGTGAGTTCCATGCTCATGACTCAACTATATATTAAATAGGGTGTCTTTAAGCAGATACACACGTGCAACAAGGCTAAGCACTGACCAGCCTACAACAGCGCTGCGGCCAGAGCGCTTCGGTCAGAGCGCTGCGGCCGGAGGTTCATAGGAATCTAACGCTGCATTTCACGTAGGAGCAATGGTTCAGTATTTGCACACTGAGTGTTTCCGCAACCATGCAGACTGACCACCACGAAGAAGAAAGTCAGTTGCATCTAAAAAAGCCCACCTGTGAAGGGATCAAACGACAAAGATCTAGGAGCAAATGTCAGGAAGTTGGCACCCTCAGTGGTAAGAAGATATTCTCCATGCAACCAAAGCCAACATTCCTCAGTTGAGGACAGTCTGAGATTAAAGAGATCTGAGGTTAACAGCAGGATAAAATGGACATGGAGTCCATGGAATGGAAATATAAGGAAAGGTTACAGGAAAACTGAAACATTAACTGCAGGATCAAAATCCATTTTGCAGGCAGTAAGGAGCAAAAAATGTGTCCAACAGTGGATGAGTTAAAAAACTCATCTGACTATAAAGTGAAATGTGTATGATTCAGCTATTAAGGTATTGTTTATATAATACTATATATATACTTATATGACTCTGTATCATATTATTTATTGACTTACAAGATCTAAGGAAAAGAGAGTATTTAAAATAGTGTGAGCATATGATGGTTTTAATTTCTTTTTTTTAAGATGTATATGTGCTTACTCATAAAGGTCTGGACGGCTATATTAAGGTATTTAGAGTGGGATAAAGGTTACTTTTAGTAGATAATATGCATATGTTCCTGTAGTGTTTTGAGTTTTTGTAAAGAAATATATTGATATTATTACTTAGGTTAAAAAATTAAAGTGAGGGTAAACAGGAAAGTGAAGAGGAACTAAACAGTCTCTTGATAAGGGTAAAAGAGGAGAGTGAAAAAGCTGGCTTGAAGCTCAGTATTAGAAAAGTAAGATTATGGCATCCAGTCCCATCACTTCATGGCAAGTAGAAGGGGAAAAAATGGAAGCAGCGACAGATTTTTTTCTCTTGGGCTCCAGAATCACTGGGGATGGTGACTATAGCCATGAAATTAAAAGACACTTGCTCCTTGAAAGGGAAACAATGACAAACTTAGCATATTAAAAAGCAGAGATGTAACTTTGCCAAGGCAGGTCTGCATTAGTCAAGGCTATGATCTTTCCAGTAGTCAGAGTGAGAGTTGGTCCATAAAGAAGGCTGAGCACCCAAGAACTGATGCTTTTGAACTGTGGTGTTAGAGAAGACTCTTGAGAAAAGTTGGCTTGAAGCTCAGTATTAGAAAAGTAAGATTATGGCATCCAGTCCCATCACTTCATGGCAAGTAGAAGGGGAAAAAATGGAAGCAGCGACAGATTTTTTTCTCTTGGGCTCCAGAATCACTGGGGATGGTGACTATAGCCATGAAATTAAAAGACACTTGCTCCTTGAAAGGGAAACAATGACAAACTTAGCATATTAAAAAGCAGAGATGTAACTTTGCCAAGGCAGGTCTGCATTAGTCAAGGCTATGATCTTTCCAGTAGTCAGAGTGAGAGTTGGTCCATAAAGAAGGCTGAGCACCCAAGAACTGATGCTTTTGAACTGTGGTGTTAGAGAAGACTCTTGAGGGTCCCTTGGACTGCAAGGAGAACAAACCAGTCAATCCTGAGAGAAATTAGTCTTGAATATTCATTGGAAGGGCTGGAAGCTGAAGCTCCAGTACTTTGACCACCTGATGCAAAGAGGATACTCATTAGAAAAGACCTTGATGATGGAAAAGATTGAGGGCAGGAGGAGAAGGGTGTGACAGAGGATGAGATGGTTGAATGGCATCACCAGTTCGATGGACTTGAATTTGAGAAAACTCAGAGTGGAGGACAGAGGAGCCTGACTACAGTCCATGGGGTCATGGAGAGTTGGACACGACTTGGCGACGGAACAACAATAAAAGAGGAAAAAGCCTGACAGTGTAAGCTGCTAAGAAGCAGTTCCTCCTCTGTCCTCTCCTGGTTCCCCGTTCCCCACTGACTTGCCCATCAAATATCCCATGGCTGAACCGTTTGCATCCGTGCCCATCTCCTTCTTTAGTGAGGAGGGTAAAGCAAGGAGCCCCTGCCCTACCCCGCCCTCTGGATGCTCCAGCCTCAGTAGCCCTTCTTCCTCCACCAGCCCCAGCTTCTTTCACATGGGAGCACCTGGGTGGGTCCAGTGAAAGTAGGAAGATGTAAAACTCCCAGCTCCCAATGCAGGGGGCCCAGGTTCAATCCCTGGTCTGGGAACTAGATCCCACATGCTGCATCTAAGAAGTCTGCACGCTGTGGTGAAGATCCCACAAGCTGCAACTTAAGAGCCAGCACAGCCTAAATAAATAAATAATATTCAAAAATAAGAAAAGAACTAATGACCTCAAGTTCATTTATTCTGGCGACCAGAAGGTGTGTCGAGGCTCCTTCAAGGCTTTTGAGAAAACCTTTGGAGCTTTGGCTGGAGTGTGGGAATTGGAGGTGGTGTGCTGGGATTGTCTGAAGGTCCCGTGTGTTGACATCTGCTCAGCATGTCTCCCCAGGTACCCGGCGGCGGGCTCACTGGTCGCAGAGCTTGCGTCAGGAAGAGAATCCATGGCTCTGCTGAAGGGCTGTCCTTGTCCACAGAGGTTCCTGGAGCTGGACAGATCCCACTGAAATCTGGAGCCGGGTTTGATAAATGCTTGAAATGCTCCCACTTGTGTGTGTGCTGGAGTTCACCTAAAAACCAGCTTCACAAACACAATCAGGAGGCCTCTGAGGGAAAGAAGGCAGGCGGGAGGAGATCTGCATGCTGACTCATGTGCCCCCAGGGCCGGTGACACACAGCTCTGACATTTCCCCTGGCCTCAGCCTCCAGGGACTGCAGGCCTGGCCTCGCTGAGGTCCTGGGCCTGGCAGCCTCTAGTGGAGTGGAGCGATGGGGGCCAGGTATTCACTGCCCTCCAAGCCCTGGAGGGACCAAGCTCTGACATTTCCCCTGGCCTCAGCCTCCAGGGACTGCAGGCCTGGCCTCGCTGAGGTCCTGGGCCTGGCAGCCTCTAGTGGAGTGGAGCGATGGGGGCCAGGTATTCACTGCCCTCCAAGCCCTGGAGGGACCTCCTCTCGCCCTCTCTCTCTGGACAGTCAGAGCGTTTTCCTCTTGCAGACAAAACAAACGGGGGCTGACAAGTGGAGGCCCCAGGGACTGGCTGGGTGGCCCTTCCGTCAACCTCGGCATTTGTTTCTGCAGGGGACAGACCGTGGAAGCTTCTCGGAGGCCCGGAAAGCTGCCTGTGGATCTCATCATCTTATTTGGTTAACCGAACGCCGTGGCCTCTTGGTGCTGGCGAGGGCTTTGTTGTTCTTGGAAACAAGGCTTCGAGCCTCTCAGACCCTTGTCCGCACAGGCAGGCAGCCCTTAGGAGCGCGGAGTGAGGGAGCAGGTGCTCTTTGGTGAGGGCAGGCAGAGTGGTGTGGTGGGCAGGGGCCCTCTGGGGTCAGGAACATCCTCGAATTGTGACTCTGGCCCTCCCTCCCACGCCCGCCCCCACCCCGGGCTGCCCGCCCACCGACTAGCTGTGTGGCCTCCGCAGGCCTTCATTTGTCGCTGGGCCTTCACGGGCCCACGTTTGCTCCACAAGGATCAGCTGGATGATCTCTGGCATCTCTGGTTCAGATGTGTATAAGATCCCCCAACCCCTCCCCTTCCCCTGCCCCCTTTCTCTATCTCATCTCTCTGACTTTCCCCGACTTTATTTCCAAAGCTGAAACCCCAGGCTCTTCTGTGGAGGTGACATCGAGGACGCCTGCCTCAGCTCAAAACCCAGGGCCAGAAAACCCTCCCATCCATCACACTCATGTTGTCACTGTGGAAGGTCCCCGGAGGTCAGCTTCCAGTCGTCCCTCAGGACAGTCTTATTTGTATTGCCTGGGGGGTCTGGCCTTTCACAGAATATGTGAAAAAATACCTCTTGTCCTCCCCAGAAAAGTTGATAATAAATGTATTCTTTTGAAGCTAGACAAGCAGTTGTAGGTGGGAGAACGTTCCAGTATGTTAATACAAGTATGGGATATAAGTATTTTTAAATGTTGAGTGTATCTTGTTGATTGCATTTCTTCTTGATGGAGGATATTTTGTCTGCTTTTGGGTGGAAGGGTTTGTGGCCCGAAGTACACGGGGTGGTTTTTGATATGAAAATGTGTATTGTGACTCCCTGAATGGGGTGAGGCACAGCGGCTGGGGTGGCTCCGCAGAGGAGGGGCCTCGGTCCAGCCCAGCCAGGAGCCACTCTGGAGAAGCTGCGAGGCGTGAAAGGGTGCTTTTAGGAAAGTCTGGGTCAGACATGATGTTATAGGAAAAACTGCAGCGTCTGAGGAAACAGCGGGTGAATCGAGAGGAAGCCAGGGGACAACGCAGGGAGGGTGTAAAGCAGACTGTTAGTGGGAGCCGGAGAGAGGGGCTGCCTGGCCGAAGGGGCTGGGCAGCTGCCTGGAGGGGAACAGGAAGGGATGCCCTGCTCCCGGAGGGAAGGCCGGGCATGGGGGGGAGTGGTTACGGAATGGCTGGTGATGCCAGGAGTCCGGCTGCACCATTCTGGAGCATGAGCACAGGCAGAGCCTCAGACAGAGCCGCTGGCCCTTGGTCTGTGCCCAGAGGAGTGACTGTCGGCTCCCTGTGGGGGCTTGTTGCCCATCCGCCCAGATGCCAAAACTTTGGGGTGGGTGAGGAATAGGGTCCACAGAAGGGCAAGGGAATCTGGCCCACCACCCCCTTTGGAAAGGACAGAGAGAGATAAACTCTGCCTCCCTTTGTCCCCTCCCATGTTGCAGGTGAAGGGGGACAGGTATCCCATCTTTGGCTCCAAGCAGCTTCCAGTGTGTCTAAGAACAGAGACCATGGGTCACACCTCTGGCTCCAAATCCTGTCCCTGCCACTTGGCAAGTGACCTGGGGTGGGCTGGGGGAGGGCATGTTCATCTTTGTGCCTCAGTTTCCTCACCTGTGAAAAAAGTGAAAGTGTTAGTTGCTCAGTCGTGTCCAATTCTTTGGGACCCCATGGACTATATCCCACCAGGCTCCTCTGTCCATGGGATTCTCCAGGCAAGCATACTGGAGTGGTAGCCATTCCCTTCTGCAGGAGATCTTCCCAACCGAGGGATCGAACTCAGGTCTCCTGCACTGGCAGACGGATTCTTTACTGTCTGAGCCACCAAAGAAACCCTCCTCACCTGTAGAAGAGTGTTAATATTAGTGCCCCCTTCAAAGGGATGTGAGGTGTAAGTTAATTCTTTTTTAAAACACAGCTTTCCGGAGGCATGATTCACGTACCATAGACTCAGCCACTTGAAGGATGTATTAACAGTTCGATGGCTTCTAGTATGTTCAGAATTGTGCAGCCATCACCGCAGTGGTGATGCAGCATCACCAGCCCCCCAAAAATACCGTATTCACCGGCTGTCACTCCTCATTTTCTCCCAACCACCCCTTTTCCCAGCCCTAGGAAACCACCAATCTACTTCCCTGTTCCGGACAGATGGAATTATATACTATGAGGTCTTTTTGTGACTGGCCTCTTTCATTTCGCATCCTGATTTCCAGGTTCATCTGTGTAGTAGCGTGCATTAGAATGTCATTCTTTCTTATGGCCAGGTAAAATTCCATTGTATGGACACACCATGTTTTATTTATTCATTCATTGGTCAGTGGGCGTTTGCGTTGTTTGTGCTTTCTTGCTGTGGTGAATAATACAACTGTGAATGTTGGTGTTTAGGTTTTTGTGTGGATGGGTCTTTTCATTTCTCTGGGGTATACACCCAGGAGTGGAATTGCTGGGTCACATGATAACTCTCTGGGTAACTGCTGGAAGAACTGCCAGGTTGTTTTTCATTGTGCTGCACTGAGAGGAATGTGTGAGGCTTCCTTACCCTTGCCAGCACTTGTTAATATCTGTCTCATCTGGGCGGGTATAGAGGGGTGGATATCTCATCATGGCTTTGGTTTGCAGTTCCCTGATGGCCAGCCATGTTAAGCCTCCTCACATGGGCTTGTTGGTCATTTGTACGTTTTCTTTGGAGAAGTGTCTATTCAGATCCTTTACCGTTTTAATTGGTTATGTTAGTTCTTAGAGGTGCTTGAGAGGAATGCCTTCCCATGAGAAGCTTATGGAAGTCACTGTTAGGGAGAAACCCCTGGATTTGGCATGCCAGACTCCTACCTGTGTGCAGGATTCGGGGATGGAGGTGGGGCTGGTGATACTGCATAAATGACCAGGCATGCAGGAGTGGGTACCTTTTTGTTTTCTTCAAATATACCCCCAGCTCGAGGAGAGGCTGAAATGTTTGCAACCCACCACAGGCCAAACGCCCACTTGCACCTTTCCAATTTGGTTTTTCTGCCTCCCTCTGGCTGGGCTGTCCACACCTGCTGCCTGTGGCCATGAATTTCTTGCTGCTCAGGTTTTGGATTCTGCTCATCCTCAAGCCCCCCAAGAGGCTGCTGGTGGAGGTGTCAGCAGTGATGGGAGCCCCATCAAGATGCCCCAGGTCCTGTCCCACCCCCACCTCTATCACACCCCATTATCCTACCGTTTTTGTACCGGCTGCCCGTTGCTCAGGTGGCTCATAGGCTCTGTATACACTTACCTTTTCCTTTTCTTCTTGCCTAAAAATACTCAGGTTTTTCCAAGAGTTGAGCAGTGCTTGCTGAGGATTGAATTCAGGTTTGGTTTGACCTCAGCACTTCCATGGAGAAGGCAATGGCACCCCACTCCAGTACTCTTGCCTGGAAAATCCCATGGACAGAAGAGCCTGGAAGACTGCCGTCCATGGGGTCGCTGAGGGTTGGACATGACTGAGCGACTTCACTTTCACTTTTCACTTTCATGCATTGGACAAGGAAATGGCAACCTACTCCAGTGTTCTTGTCTGGAGAATCCCAGGGATGGGGGAGCCCGGTGGGCTGCCGTCGATGGGGTCACATGACTGAAGCGACTTAGCAGCAGCAGCAGCAGCAGCAGCACCTCCAAGTGCATCATCTCTTGTGCCTTACTGGAGACCTGTGTGAGCCTCAAGGGAGGAGCCCATCCAGGACCTTGAGGATTAAGCCCCCAGGCTATATGTCACTCTCCACGTGGTGGGACCAGGAGGGAGGCCGGCCCTGTTTCAGTACAGGGCCAGGTGGGGCAAGGAAAAATGAGGACACCCATGGTCCAGATGGACACGGGCAGAGAGCTGGAAGTCATAATTAAAATTCCCAGGAGAGACCCGGTCCCCGCAGCCAGCTTGTTAATGACCCCGCTGGTGATAAAACGCCCGTCTGCTGTAAAGGACGATTTCCTCCTCCTTTTCCTCGAGGCCATTTATATTCAGATTCTTGTTCCTGGAGGAGGAGGGAGAGGCATTCACTCCTCCCCTCGAACAGCCCCTCCCCAGCTGCTCCCTCCCTGCGCTGTGCCGGGGAGAGTTAATTTTTCATCCCGCAGTATGGTATCTGGCAGCGGTGCCTCACCCTAATTTTGGATTCCTCCCCCTGCTTCTCCGTTAATCCGTGCCTGCTGTAAGCGTGCTTCCTCCGTGACTTCCTCCGCTCTGCTCAGGCCCTCACGTTCTCTCTGGGACCTCGGCATTTTTATGATGACGATCTTTCTGGCACTGGGCTAATCTGTGTTCGCTCACGTGTGCTCTGCAGAAGCTTTTCTGCCTCCCCCACCCCTTCTTGTGCCCGAGAGTCATTCAGCCAGCTCCCCCTCCCAACCCTGTGTCACCCCCTTATAGGAGTGCCGTCTGCAGCATCTCCCCTCCGCCGCCCACCACCCCACACCCCTTGGTCAGCTGCATCAGGGCCCAGGCCAGGGCTGGCAGTTCTGACCAGGAACAGTTTTCCCCTGGACGCTCCGGAACAGCTGCCTCCTGCTTTCACAAAGCGTTCTCCCCTCCGCTGGCTGCCCCAGGCTTTTCTGCCCGCCCGGCCGTCACACCTACTTCCGCCGGTTCTCCCAGTTCTCCTGTGTGTGACCATTTCCGGACTCCTTGTGGTCTCAGTCACCTTCCCTCTATAGTTCCTAATTTGTCAGGGCCTCTGCTGATGTGGCAGAGCTGGAATAGTACCCAGTCAGGGTCAGGGTTTTCCCTGGTCTGTATGCATTTGGGGTTCTGAGGAATTAAAGTTCCAAAATTACTTTTATTTTTTTTTTTTTTTTAGCAGCAACACTCAGTCAGTCCCCACACACCCAGAAGTCCTCTCAAACTTGGCTCATAACTAGCAAATGGTGACTGTGATGGAGCAGTGGCTTTTATTTCCCAGTGATCCTGCTGGTCACTCTACGAGGATGCCTTGACCCCTGATGAAGAGCAGAAGAGTGGGTCTAGGGGAGCCTTATATCCCAAGCAGTGGCTGGGTTGTCAGGGCATGACCCCAGCCCCCATGTCTGGCACTGTTGTTTCCTATTGTGTATGTGTGTGCTCAGTCATGTCCCACTCTGCGACCCCATAGACTGTAACCTGCCGGACTCCTCTGTCCATGGAATTTTCCAGGCAAGAATACTGGAGTGAGTTGCCATTTCCTACTCCAGAGGATCTTCCCAACCCAGGGGTTGAACCGGTGTCTCTTGCATCTCCTGCATTGGCAGGCAGATTCTTTTTTGAGCCACCTGGGAAGCCAATTAAACTGTCCTGTTGTTTTACTTTTCATGTTATAAAGCCAATGCTTATTCGTTGTGGAAAACTTGGAAGACTAGACTAGAAAAAAAGAAAATGCAAGTAACAGTTAATCCCGCCAGCCCGAGTGACCTTGCAGACCTTTGTCTATGAGTGTTTGTTTCTGTCATACACAGTCATACTGCTTTTCACTTAATACGTCATTGCTGTCTTTCTGTGTTGTGGAATAGTCTTGTGCTCTGGAGTTTTGTGGTGGACACATAGTTTTGTACCTGTGCATGTGCCTCGGCTTACTTCATCAGGCATTAAAGTAGGACTTTGGGGCTGCTTTCTGATTTTTTCACTCTAAGCTTTGCTGGGTTGAATATCCTTCTGAGTGGATCTTTGTGCCACTCTGTGTTCCTTTGGGATAAATTCCCAGATGTGAATCTGCTGGGGCAGTGAGCACATGTTGAAGACAAAATCTTAATGCACGTCGTTTCTTTCCCCCTAAATCATCCCAGTTCACAGTGCATAGAGTGCTTGTCCCCATTTTCACATGGATGTGTGTACATGCTCAGCCGCTTCAAGTCATGTCTGACTCTGCGACCCCATGGGCTGTAGCCCACTGGGCTCCTCTGTCCATGGAGTTCTCCAGGCAAGAATACTGGAGTGGGTTGTGGGTTGCCATGCCCTCCTTCAGGGGATCTTCCTGACCCAGGGATCAAACCCACTTCTGCGTTGCCTGAATTGCAGGTGGATTCTTTACACTGAGTCATGGGTGGAGGCCCCTCTTCTCATGTATGGAAGAAAGAAAGAGAAAGTCAGTCAGTCATGTCTGACTCTTTGCAACCCCATGGAATAGTCCATGGAGTTCTCCAGCCAGAGTGATAGCCATTCCCTTCTCCAAGGGATCTTCCCAACCCAGGGATCGAACCCAGGTCTCCCGCATTGTGGGGCAGATTCTTTACCAGCTCAGCCACCAGGGAAGCCCAGTAATACTGGAGTGGGTATCCTATCCCTTCTCCAACAGATCTTCTGGTGCAGTAATTGACCCGGGGGTTTCTGGTAAAGGTGGATTCTTTACCAGCTGAGCTACCAGGAAAACCACTCATGTATACTGGACACTAATTACTCCAAAAAATATTGGCTAACCTGGAAGATGAAAAGTAGTATTTGATTGTTTTAATTTGTGTGTCTTTGAGAACTTACAAGAAAGGTTGAACATTTTCCTGAAGTTTATATTTTGTGGATTACCTAATGGGATATCCATACATTCTTTTAGTAAGAGTTCATCTTTCTCCTTAAGGAACTCTTTCTATGTGAAAGATTATAATTTTTAATCCATTTTTGCTCTTACAGATCTTTCTCTTGGGTTATAATCAATTTTATTATTGAAATTTTAAAATTTGTGGTGCTTTTTGACATATCAAAAAGTTTAAAATGGTCCTGAAGTGAAATACACGTTTTGTAGTTTTTGCATTTGGTGTCGTCCTTTAGAAAAGCGATCTGGACCTCAAGATTATATAGCCACTTACTTTTTGTTCCAGTAATTTTTGCAGCCTCATTTCTTACAGGTAGACTTAATTTTATTTATTTATTTAGTTTTTGCCCACCCTGCATAGCATGAGGATCTCAGTTTCCCAACCAGAAATCAGTCCTGCGCCCCCTGCACTGGAAAGGGAGAGTCTTAACCACTGGACAACCGGAAAAGTCCCCATTTCTTCCATGTAGACTTTAAGTCTGTCTGAGTTTCCTTGGAAGAAGGAAGGGAAGCAGAGTGTAGCCAGTATACTTCCTGGATGGTCAACCAGTTGCCTCAATACCACTTATTACCTAATCTGTCTTTTTTGCCTCTACTTTTCCTCCTCGACTTTTTTGCCTCAACTTTTGCCTTATACTTTCTGGATATAAGCAAATCTTATTTTAGACTTCCTATTTGATTAGATTTTGTCTCTATTCTTATGCCAGTTCATACTATTTTGACTCTTGGGGCTCAGGATACACTAAAACTTCGGGAGGCTTGGTGATCTGTATACCAGCAAAGGAGTATTCATGTTGCTGTACCAGGTTTTTGAATATAGTTATAATCACCTTCCTCCCTAGTGAGAGTAACCCATCGGTACAGTAAGTCCCCTACATACTCCCCTACATTCGAAGGAGTTCTGTTCCTAGAGTGCATTCATTGAGTGCATTTGTTTGCAAATACAACAAAGTTAGCCTAAATACTCACCTAACATAATCAGCTACACACTGCTGCTTTTATACTTGCTTCTAGACATCCTGGGCTTAAAATAAAGGTGCCATACTTATGTACTTTATACAGTGGTGTTGTTCAGTCGCTAAGATGTATCTGACTCTTTGTGACCCCATGGACTGCGGCACACCAGGCTTCCCTATCCTCCACTATCTCCTGGAGTTTGCTCAGATTCATGTCCATTGAGTCAGTGATGCCATCCAACCATCTCATCCTCTGTCGCCCTTTTCTCCTCCTGCCCTCAATTTTCCCCAGCATCAGGGTCTTTTCCAATGAGTCGGCTCTTCGCATCAGGTGGCCAAAGTATTGGAGCTTTGACTTCAGCAACAGTCCTTCCAGTGAATATTCAGGGTTGACTTCCCTTAGGACTCTGTACAGTATTCTACAGTACACAGAAGCACAACCCCTTGTAGAGGATGCCCTCACGTGACAGTGTACGCCTGACAACGTGAACTAACTTATGCTGATTGGATATGAGAACGCACGTTAGCTTCTTCGAAAGTTCACAACTTGAAGGTTTGTATGTAGGGGACTCACTGAATTTTTTAAAGCTTGTTTCTCTGGATCCTGAGCACAATGACTTTGTCTTCTGAGCTATTGAGGGCTCAGGTCTGTGGGCAGCATTGGGCTTGTCCCTTGCCCCTCAGCCTTGCACAGCGCCCGAGCCCCCGGAAGGGCAGGTCTGTATCAGCCCAGGGCCCTCCATTCCCACATCTCATAGTCATATCCATTTTTCTTAAAAAATCAGCAATCCTGTTCTGCTGACTCATGTTCTCTGACTCCCAGATGCTTTTCTTCCATAATTGGGAGCGCCAGGCACCATCCTTGCTTTTTCCTTCCCGAGGTGGGAAATCCAGGGTGGAAATGTGGGAGAGGACACCGAGGTCCAACGAGTAAGGGAAGCCCCTTCCCTGCTCCCTTCTCTGGGCTATTGCGATGACAGTCTCTAAGACAGACCGTCCTCCAGTGCCTTCCTCCGGGCAGCTTGTCTCCAGATTCCATTTCCTGAGCTTTAGGGAACTTGTGGGTGGAAGCCTGCTGGGTGGTCTGCCCAGACTCCCAAGAGCTGTGTAGCCAAACCTTGGGCAGGGCCTAATATGGCCTGGGCCACACTCAGCAACGCTTTCTTTTCTGACAATGATGCTGACGATGATAGTGACTTTGGTGATGACCAGGCAGTAGCTGGATGGTGAAGAGGAGATCCTATAGAGGCCTTCTGTTTGCAGATCATAGTTTAATGACTGAGCACCACCCTGTGCGCTGAACAGTGTGAGATGCTGTAGGCAGTTAGAGGAACCTGCTTTTACAATGCCTCGTCCTGGTACCTGGCTTCCCTGGTAGCTCGGTTGGTAGCAAGAATCTGCCTGCAGTGCAAGAGACCCGGCTTCAGTCCCCGAGACGGGAAGATCCCTCGGAGAAGGAAATGGCAGACCACTCCAGTATCCTTCCCTGGAGAATCCCATGGACAGAGGAGCCTGGCAGTATGTAGAACCGAGTGGTTGAGCTCTCAAACCCTGACACCTGGCTGTTTGCGTCTGAACCCTGACTCTGCTTCTACCATGAACACGGACAGATGACTTTGCGTTTCTGTGTCTCAGTTTCCTTATCTGTAAAACGGGGATGTAAAACAGGAATGATGTGAGGATTAAATGAGTTGGTCTGTTTGGACATCTTCTGGCACCTGGCACATGCTTCGTGTTTGTGGTTAGCGTTATTGTGGTTGCCGTGTGTGTGGCTCTTTTTCCTACACTTCTAGCTACCGAAAGCTCTGTGAGAGCTTTATTTATCTGTCCTTTGTTTTTATTTTTTGTTGATCTCTGCTGTACAGCATGACGATTCAGTTACTGTCATTGCTTAGTCGCTGAGTTGAGTCTGACTCTTTTGCAACCCCGTGGACTGTAATCTGCCAGGCTTCTCGGTCCATGTGGTTTACCAGGCAAGAATACTTGAGTAGGGTTGCTGTTTTCTTCTCCGGGGGATCTTCCTGACCAAGGATTGAACCTGAGTCTCCTGCATTGGCAGGTTGATTCTTTACATCAAGCCATCAAGGAAGCCCTGATTCAGTTATATATATATTCTTTTTCATGATGGTTTATTACAGGATGTTGAATATAATTCTTTGTGCTATACTGTTGGACCTTGTTGTTTATCCATCCTATGTGTAATAGTTTGCACCTTCTAATACCAAACTCCTAATCCATCCCTCCCCTAAGCCTTCTCCCCCTAGGCAGCCACCAGTTTGTTCTCTGTGTCTGTGAGTCTGTTTCTGCTCCGTGCGTAAGTTTGTTTGTGTCATTATTCTACATTTCTTGTATAAGTGATATCATATGATATTTGTCTTTCTCTTTCTAACTTACTTTGCTTAATTTGATGATCTCTAGGTCTGTCTCCTGGAGAAGGCAATGGCAACCCACTCCAGTACTCTTGCCTGGAAATCCCATGTATGGAGGAGCCTGGTAGGCTGCAGTCCATGGGGTCATGAAGAGTTGGACACGACTGCGTGACTTCACCTTCACTTTTCACTTACATGCATTGGCGAAGGAAATGGCAACCCACTCCAGTGTTCTTGCCTGGAGAATCCCAGCGACGGGGGAGCCTGGTGGACTGCCATCTATGGGGTCGCACAGAGTTGGACACGACTGAAGCGACTCAGCAGCAGTAGCAGGTCCATCAATGTTGTGCAAATGGCATTATTTCATTCTCTTTTGTGGCTGAGTAGTATCCCATTGTATAGATATGCCACAGCTTCTTTATCCTTTCATCTGTTGATGGACATTTAAGTTGCTTCCATGGGCTGGGGAGCAGGATATTCAGAGGGGCCATAGATGCAGAGGAGAAAGACCAGACTCTGTCACCTGACTTCTCTGGTTGTATTGAATACTTAGCTTCCACTGGGCACACTTGACCTTAGAAACCGCTGTGGACTCTGGGGGCTGGAGATATGAGTGTCAGGGACCCCAGGCCTCCTGCTGCTCAGTGCAGGGAAATGGTGGAAACCACCAATGATTTCACTGATGCGTGAGACCTGAGTAGCTTGGGACAGAGTTAGTATTGGGAATCAGGAGGAGAAATTCCAAGTTTGTCTAAGGGTATCCCAGGCTACCCTGGCCTCTGTGGTCTGGGAGCTGGGGCTTCTGATCTGATCCACCCACCTCAGAACTGTTCCCACGGCTCACCGATGGAGTGGGAGGCTGGTGGAGGGTGGGTCGTGACCACGACGCTCCTGGCCATCCGCCCTGGACCGAGGCAGCCAGCTGGAGGGATGTGGAGGCGAAGGTGGCTCCCCAGCCTGGCACCTAAACTTGGCCCATGAATTTTCTCCTTGTCGTCAGTGCAGGGCAGAGGGAGTGTTCCTCATCCTCTCTACATCCTCCTTCTTCACCTCCCACCCTCGCCCCCTTAGACTCTGGCCTTTGGACTCATTTTCTCCATCTGAACCCAAGGCTGCACCTGGTGGTTTTCCTTGGATTCAAGTCTTGGGAGGAGGTGGAACCCAGAGACCTTGGCATGCCTGTCCCTTTGGTATACCACCAGGGAGTCCTCTTACCCATCCCATAGGCCCTCTAGAATGTTCCATCTCCACCCTCTTCCCAGGGCTGGTGTGGTTGACGTTTACCTAAACCCAAGTGGAGAGTTGTAACCAAAATAAAAATCTTGCTGGAATTTCTAGGCACTGAGAAAACAGAAAGAAATGATCCTTAGAGAAAAAAAAATAAAAAATTCCCCAAATTGCATTTGACATTTTCAGAGATGCTCTGAACCAGAAGAAAGAGAATCTACAACTTAAGCAAGGGCCTACAGTCCTGTCTTAGACACTGCCCTGTGTGACCCTGGCCAGGGGCTTGGTTTTTTCGCTGATAGAATCAGAGTGCTGGCTCTATAATCCCCCAGCCCTTTCTGGCAGTAGTAACATGGCTTGAAGTGGTTCCCTTCTCTTGTTACCTGCTGCTGCTGCTGCTGCTAAGTTGCTTCAGTTGTGTCTGACTCTGTGCAACCCCATAGACGGCAGCCCACCAGGCTCCCCCGTCCCTGGGATTCTCCAGGCAAGAACACTGGAGTGGGTTGCCATTTCCTTCTCCAATGCATGAAAGTGAAAAGTGAAAGTGAAGTCGCTCAGTCGTGTCTGACTCTTAGCGACCCCATGGACTGTAGCCCACCAGGCTCCTCCATCCATGGAATTTTCCAGGCAAGGGTACTGGAGTGGGTTGCCATTGCCTTCTCCGTCTCGTTACCTAGAGCAGCATAAATCGAGAGCTGAGATTATTACCCTTAGTTAAGTCTCTGGAGAACTCAGACCTGAAGAAACTGAAACACACTGCAGCCACTGTGGGACTGGGTTTACAGTGGGTCCACTGGAGACCTCATTCAGGGCATCGTGACTTGCGAGGCTCCAGAGTGGCTGGGGAACCTGGACCTTATTAAAAGGCATTTT
>SJYC01086116.1:0-21031 GCA_006408675.1 Madoqua kirkii | reverse complement strand
GGGGTGGGGTGACATTGCCTTCTCTGATTGAAAGGTTATGCAATGGCAATTTAATAAACACGGAAAATTAATTTTCAAGGTGCCTTCTAAATAACTGGTTTATGCAAAGTTTCATATAAAAAAAGTGCTTTCTTCTGTTAAATTGTGTGATCTTTAAATTTAATTTCTATCTTTAAGCCTATGGTACTTGCTTGTAATGACTCAGCAATTTCCAAAACCAGAATAATACTAATAACTTTCTGATATGTTTTATTGCAATGTCCATGTACATGATGTTATTTTATTTTGTCTTTTTCTTTTTTCTTTTCTTTGAACCCCCCTCCCCTCTTCCTCCCCATACCATCTCTCTGGGTCATCCCAGTGCACCAGCCCCAAGCATCCTGTATCCTGCATCGAACCTAGACTGGCGATGTTATTTTATAATAATTTACTGACAAAGTTTACAGGCTGGGCATCTGCAGTACCTGTCCAGTACTCAGCACCAAGAGTTAATCATTGCAAACACTTAGGGATGAGGTCTGGAAGCAAACAGCCTATCACCCAGGTCCTGTGCTGTCCCATTTGAAAGCTGTGCCCCTGTACTCTCGTGGGGCTGCGCCCACCACCACTTCTGCTGCTGCTTTGGGGCCGCCCATCTTAGGGCCCCTGTACACATACGACACAACCACTAGGCCAGGTACTCAGGGACAGTGTACCTGCCTTGCTCACTGGCTGCAATCAGCAACCCCATTTATCGCTGCTCATGACTCTGTGGGTTAGTCGGGCTCACCTGAAGTTTTTCTCTGTATGGTGTGAACTGTGGCTGCAGTCATCATAAGGCTCAACTGTCTGGAATATCCATGATGGCTCACTGGAGGTCAACTGCTTTGGAATGTCCCCGATGGTGGCAGCTGGTCTATGCTGTTGGCTGGAATCTCAGGTGAGGCTGTCATTTGGTGCACTCTGCTTCTCCTCCATGTGGCCTCTCCAGGTGGCTCACGCAGGTTTCCTTAAAAGTATTATAGTTTCAGGATAATCATACATCTTCCTTATGGTGGCTGGACCCTGGGCCCTGGCAGTACACAAACTGGAAGCTGCTGGGACTGCTTAAGGTTTAGGACAGGAGTTAGTTCAAATGTACTTCTGTAGTATTCTACTATTTAAACAAGACCAGTTTAAATTCAAGAGGAGGGGACTAAATGAGGCAAACTCTAGGAGTTGTTCATTAGTAGCTATCAGTGTAAGAGACAACCACAGTCAACAAGTCTTTCTCTTTCAAAATGGAGAACGTTCACTGTGGTCTGTCCTTGTTCTTTCATCGAATGCTGGATTTGGGAGGCAGGTAAGTTGTAATTTTTAGTTCACAGGTCTCTGAATTAAGAGAAGGGATATCTGAAACGTACATAGAAACTATGATGAAATCTTGAACCTGCAGCCTTAGGCCAAAATGATGGAAATTTTGGTTGCCTCCTTTGGGGAGGGGGTGGGATATTTTGCATGCTAAGTTAAAGGGGTAATACTTGCGGCCATATAAGCGAACCAGGCAAATTTAATTATTTTTCAAAAATATCTTCTATTTTATCAGAGCCTTTGAACATTGCTATATTAAGACTATTATTACATTAAAAATTGCCCAAAACTCATGATTAAAAAAAATACAGGTTTGCTATTTCATAGATTTTGTAGCTCAGAAGTCCAGGAACAATTTAACTGGGCCCTTTGCTTCAGTGTTTCTCATAGATTGTAATGAAGTTGTCAGTAAAGGCTGGGTTCATTGAATGTTCAACTAGACAAGGATATACTTCCAAGCTTACTTGTACTTCCAATTGATTTTTTCACCAGTTTTCTTCCTTGTTGACTGTTAGGTAGACCCTCAGTTCCCTGTCATGTGACACTCTCTCCACAGTGCAGCTCTCAACATGAGCAGAGTACTTCATCAAAATTAACAAGGGAGAACATCTACTAGTATGAGATTTTTGTTACATAAGAACAGAAGGGACACCTTGTCACCTCTGCCATAGTCTATGTTAGAGGCAACTCACAGATCTGTGACCACACTCAAGGGAATTGCATAAAGGATGATCATATAGGTGTTGGTATAAACGGGGACTGTCTTCAAGTCTGTCTGCCACATGAAGTCCCTCACTGAAGGATAATTAGACTTTGGCACCATACATTTAAGATCTGAACACATGATTTATTTCAGCTAATGGAAGTGAATTATGTGCTCCGTTGAAAAAGGTCTTTAAGAATCATCTTTTACCACTTTCTCTTTTTTTTCCTTCCTCTAAGACGAGCAATATCCCAGATAACCCATCAACCTGAAGCCTGGAGCTGATGCACTCTAGGTATGTAAACGGAATAAGAAATACTCTTTGTTGCAAGTCACTAAGATTTTGGGGGAGGTGTTTATCTGCAACATAGCTTAGCTGAAACTGACTGACACAGCTGATCCAAGAGAGACATCCCTGGGAGTGAAGTATCCTCTGCTAGCAACAGGGGAGAGCTACTACTTCCCAAGACCAGGAGGGATGTGGGAAGTGGGAGAGGGACAGAAAGTGTGAACACACTGGCCTACTCTCTGATCTTGGACTAAGGCTGGCCCTTGACAGAAAAGGACTGAAAGTCAGAGCTTAGCAAACTCTAACTAACTCTTCGGGGACAGATGAAGGAAGGAAGAATAATTTATAGGGGAGCTGAGAGGAAATGACCAGAGAGGAAAAAGGTGGCATGGAAAAGGTGGTGGGATGGAAAAGAGTGATAATGGAATGAATATGCAATCACACTGAAAGACTCTTCTCAGAGTTGCATTAAGTTAAGGTTCAGTTCAGTTCAGTTCAGTCACTCAGTCATATCTGACTCTTTGCAACCCCATGAATCACAGCACACCAGGCTTCCCTGTCCATCACCATCTCCCAGAGTTCACTCAAACTCACGTCCATTGAGTTGGTGATGCCATCCAGCCATCTCATCCTTGGTCATCCCCTTCTCCTCCTGCCTCCAATCCCTCCCAGCATCAGAGTCTTTTCCAATGAGTCAACTCTTCGCATGAGGTGGCCAAAGTACTGGAGTTTCAGCTTTAGCATCATTCCTTCTAAAGAATACCCAGGGCTGATCTCTTTCAGGATGGATTGGTTGGGTCTCCTTGCAGTCCAAGGGACTCTCAAGAGTCTTCTCCAACACCACAGTTCAAAAGCATCAGTTCTTCGGTGCTCAGCTTTCTTCACAGCCCAACTCTCACATCCATACATGACCACTGGAAAAACCATAGCCTTGACTAAATGGACTTTTGTTGACAAAGTAGTACCTTTGCTTTTCAATATGCTATCTAGGTTGGTCATAACTTTTCTTCCAAGGAGTAAGTGCCTTTTAATTTCATGGCTGCAGTCACCATATCAGATTTGGAAAATAGATTCTTACCTGTGACACAAAAAGAGAGATATGTAACTGCCATGAAACAGAGTATGGTGATATGATGTATTGAAATAACTAGTCAATAGAAAGTAAAGTTGTAGAAAGGAGTTCTAGACTACCTTTGAAAAAAAATTTGGGAAGAGATGCAATGTTTACCCTTGGATAATTCTGAGATTGGGGAGAAAAATAAAATAACTGGTTTGCAGACAATTTTGTGTGTTAGAAGATGCAACATGAATGAATTCCATTCATGAACACCTCTATTTTTTTCTGGAAGAAACAAAGTAGGCCATCTGCTATTAGATAAGGTAGAAATAATGTCTTAGAACTTAAATTGAAGAGCAAGTATAATGAAAGTAGGTTACTGTGACACGTGCAAAGTTAGGAAGATGTACTCAAGAAATGTGATGTCAGAATATAAAATAACAAATGTGGAGCAGTAGGGTAAAAGATAGTATTTGGAGGGTAGCCACAAGAGTGGGAAGCTGAAGGTGAATTGAGACAAAGATCATTGAAATTGAGCGGAAAGATAAGGATTCAGATTCACTTTCAACAACACTGATATTAGTAATGCTAGTATTATTAATAATATCAAATACTACTGAATGCTGGCTCTGATACCAATCCCTCCCAGCATCAGAGTCTTTTCCAATGAGTCAACTCTTCGCATGAGGTGGCCAAAGTACTGGAGTTTCAGCTTTAGCATCATTCCTTCTAAAGAATACCCAGGGCTGATCTCTTTCAGGATGGATTGGTTGGGTCTCCTTGCAGTCCAAGGGACTCTCAAGAGTCTTCTCCAACACCACAGTTCAAAAGCATCAGTTCTTCGGTGCTCAGCTTTCTTCACAGCCCAACTCTCACATCCATACATGACCACTGGAAAAACCATAGCCTTGACTAAATGGACTTTTGTTGACAAAGTAGTACCTTTGCTTTTCAATATGCTATCTAGGTTGGTCATAACTTTTCTTCCAAGGAGTAAGTGCCTTTTAATTTCATGGCTGCAGTCACCATATCAGATTTGGAAAATAGATTCTTACCTGTGACACAAAAAGAGAGATATGTAACTGCCATGAAACAGAGTATGGTGATATGATGTATTGAAATAACTAGTCAATAGAAAGTAAAGTTGTAGAAAGGAGTTCTAGACTACCTTTGAAAAAAAATTTGGGAAGAGATGCAATGTTTACCCTTGGATAATTCTGAGATTGGGGAGAAAAATAAAATAACTGGTTTGCAGACAATTTTGTGTGTTAGAAGATGCAACATGAATGAATTCCATTCATGAACACCTCTATTTTTTTCTGGAAGAAACAAAGTAGGCCATCTGCTATTAGATAAGGTAGAAATAATGTCTTAGAACTTAAATTGAAGAGCAAGTATAATGAAAGTAGGTTACTGTGACACGTGCAAAGTTAGGAAGATGTACTCAAGAAATGTGATGTCAGAATATAAAATAACAAATGTGGAGCAGTAGGGTAAAAGATAGTATTTGGAGGGTAGCCACAAGAGTGGGAAGCTGAAGGTGAATTGAGACAAAGATCATTGAAATTGAGCGGAAAGATAAGGATTCAGATTCACTTTCAACAACACTGATATTAGTAATGCTAGTATTATTAATAATATCAAATACTACTGAATGCTGGCTCTGATGCCAGGCACTATGCAAAGAGATTAACATTTATTATGTAAGTCTTCATAATGTCTATAAAATTAATATTATCTCCATTTTACAAATACTGATAGTGAAAGTAGCTCAGTCATGCCTGACTCTTTGCGACCCCATGGACTATGCAGTCCATGGCATTCTCCAGACCAGAATACTGGAGTGGGTAGTCTTTCCCTTCTCCAAGGGATCTTCCCAATCCAGGTAGTAAGCCCAGGTCTCCCACATTGCAGGTGATTTTACAAATGAAGACACCGAAATTCAGAGACATGACATAATTTATCCAAAGTCATAAAGACAGAAAATAAATGAACTGGGATTTGATGACAAGTCTGTTTGGTTGTAAAGTGTTAACACTATCCTTCTTTCTAACATTAGCTTACTTTGGGTGAAATGGGTATACTGGGCTAGTCTAGGAATGACAGAAAACTTGTTGATGCAAATAATGCAAATATTAATTTTATAGTCTTAAATAATAAATGTTAATCTTTCTGCATAGTGCCTGGCATCAGAGCCAGCATTCAAGGGTATTTGATATTATTAATAATGCTAGCATTACTAATATCAGTATTGTTGAAAGTGAATCTGAATCCTTATCTTTCTGCTCAGTTTCAACGATCTTAGTCTCAATTCACCTTCAGCTTCCCACTCTTGTGGCTACCCTCCAAATACTATCTTTTACCCTACTGCTCCACATTTGTCATTTTATATTCTGCTTTCAGGACTTTCTTCAAACTCTCTTGCAGTGCATGTCTGTTGGTGATAAATTATTTCAGCTTTTGTAGTTCTGAAGACATTTTCATTTAACCTTTGTTTTTAAAATATATTTCTAATGGGCCAAGAATTCTCTATGGACAGTTTTCTTTCTTTCTTTTTTTTTTTTAGTAATGTAAAGAAGTTACTCCACTGTCTTCTGGTTTGCATTATTTCCACCAACAAGGTTTCTGTCATTCTTAAACTTGCTCATCAGTAATAACACATTTTTATTCTCTTTCACAGTCATTCTGCCTATATATCCAATGTTCTTTTCTCTCTGTTGAATACATCTAAGTTAGTTCTTATTGCCAGTCATGCAAGATTGATAAAACAACCCAGCACTACAAAGAAAGCATTTCTATTATCTCCAAACTCCAGTTGTATATATTAAATATGTACAGCTTTTTTTTTTGAGTCATACACAAATAAACTAGTCTTAGGAAAGAAAAAACACTGTTTCTCATTTCTCTTTTGCAAAGAAGTAATATCTTATTAATACTTACCCTAGATCAGTATCAAGGTGGGAGTATCAAGAAAGACAGGATATAAGGGAAGAGAAATTAAATGTATTAATGGCAACTTTTATGCCACTTACAAGGTAAATAACAGTTGACCTTATTTAATAAAATTGCCATTTTGGGAGTAGTCACACTATCAACACTATTCTACAAATAAAGAAAGCTGGACTCTGAAACATTGAATGACCTATTCGTGGTACACACTCAGTGACTTGCAGAGCTATGATTTGAACCCAGCTGTGCTGATGGAAACACTTAAGCCCATAACTCTTCTCCAAAGGTTACTGTGGGCTCTAAGGACAGGTAATGGGTTCACAAGTCACTGCTACCAAATCCCCTGATTCACAGACAGCCTCTGCCCCACTCACCCTCTGTCTCATTCATCTCCCTAATTCTCTTCTTATTTTCGCATAGCACCTGTCTGGTCTAAGAAAAGAACTCTCCTATCACCTGCATGAGTGCTGTCAAGAATCCTGACTCGCCTCAAGGAGTCTGAAGGGTCAAGTTTCAACCAAATATTCAACACAGAGAAAAGGACTAACTAGGACTTTGTACAAGTGTAGCAACAACCACATGTAGAGTAACAAGCTGGACCAGCTGGAGATAGGACATTGCTACTCATTTAACCTCTCCTGGCCTCAGTTTCCTCTGGGTCTTCTTAGAAATGCAGAAGAAAGCAATACACCCTAATTTGTTGTGGATTCAAATCTGTCTCTGCGCTTAACATTTGTGACCCTAGGCAAGTCCCTCCTCAGAGTTTCATGCCTTTGCACACTGTTCTGAGCCACAAGTGAAAGGTATCAGGAGTACATTTGAAATTGCTATGCAAAGTGCTAAATGGAGATAAGTGATCATACGATTGTATTGATTTGGACTGTTGATCCATATAACCATGATATTTTACATGACACAGTTTGGTGGTAAAGAATGTGACTGGAGCCAAAGTTCCTAGCTTGGAGGCTGGCTCTGCTATTTGCTATCAGTGTAGCCTTGGCAAATAACATACATTATATGCTCCCTAGTTTCCTTTTATTTAACAAGGGGATGATAATAGTATTTAAATCATAGAATTATAATTGAGAATTACATGAATAAGTACACATGAAAGGCATAAAAGTGTTCCTGGCAAAAGCAATCAATTATACATTTATTTACATGAAATTTATATAAATCAATATACTATATATAATATGCTGAAAACTTGTTGGCAGTAAATGGAAAGGCCAGGATGATAAAGGGGGTCATGATGAGACCTGCTAGGCCAGGTAGTAGAAGGTGAGGATGCAGTTCACCTTCCTCATTTTCCCTTCTCCTGCACTCCAGAACCCTTTGTGATTGTTCTGTAGCTCTGTGAGGCCGGTCTGAAGTCCAGACCAGAGTGGGTATTCTCTGTGTTCAGCTTCCTCGGGTAGAAGTGCATTTTAAGTGATAAAAACTTTGGCTGGTTGCAATTGATTTGAGTCCTGATGCATTGGTTCCATCCTTTACTTTTGCACAAAGTTGGGGTCTCCTTTCTGCCTTGATACTGCATCCAGTGGTATACATAATTATCAGTGTTTGAAAAAAAAAATAGACATTTGTCAGATAAGGGAACTCTAGGCTCAGTCCACTGGAGAAGGCAATGGCAACCCACTCCAGTACTTTTGCCTAGAAAATCCCATGGACGGAGGAGCCTGGTAGGCTTGCAGTCCATGAGGTCGCTAAGAGTCGGACACGACTGAGCGACTTCACTTTCACTTTTTACTTTCATGCCTTGGAGAAGGAAATGGTAACCCACTCCAGTGTTCTTGCTTGGAGAATCCCAGGGACCGGGAGCCTGGTGGGCTGATGTCTATGGGGTCGCACAGAGTCGGACATGACTGAAGTGACTTAGCAGCAGCAGCAGCAACAGCAGGCTCAGTCCACAATAGAGACTGACTTGACTCTTATTTTTCCTTTTCCTATTCCCACTATTCTAAATCAATTATTGGAGTGGAGAGATAACAAGAATGGGAGTTCTCAGGAGAGATTAATATATATCATTTGACTAACAAGACTGGTTGGGTGGACAACAGAAACAGTGGAGACTAGGGTTTCTAACCAAAGTTCACAGACCATCTGCTTAGATGTAGTAACTGTGATTCATGGAGCACGGGTTGGCTCCTAAACAGAGCTCAGGGCACCTGAAGAGAACAGGCCTTCAAGGTTTATTCAGCAGCTGCCTTCCTACTATTAGTGTTACTTGGCCAGGCCTCTCCCTTGTTTGGGGGCTAACTTAAGAGAGCAATGCTGAACCTCTAAAAGCCTCTAATACAGATTCTACTCATGAAGCAGAATCCTACAGAATGAAGCACACACATTCCAGAAAATGTGAGTTTCTGTGCCCCTTTACAGTAGACTACTATCTGAAATATCAACTGAGGACCAAAGGCAGTAAGTCATGCTTTGAGTTTGACATAGAAGAATCAGTTGAAAATACACACCTGTGTCTGCCTTATGTATGCAAACATGCACTGTACCTATGTCTGCCTTATGATTTTCTCACTAACCTTTTGACATTAAGTCTTAATTCCTGGGGCTCTCAGGGCAAATTTTGAAATAGACTTTCTCATCTGAACATTCTGCAAAGTTCTTATAAGATTTTTCTTCTCCTTTCAATATGGAAACAGTACAAATTTCAATTTTATCAATATAGAATGTCACTGTACTCATTAATGAATTTCTGCTGCTTGCTTAGAATTGGAAGTATAAGAAATGGATCCCCTTCTTCATTTTTCCCCTTGTTTTTCACATCAACTCAGTGGCAGGAGGAGAAAGTGGGAACTTAAAAAGCTAAGGTTTTGCTATTCAACCCAGGCCTCTCCGAGGGATATCCTTTCTGCTCCTTTTATGAGATCTCAGGTCCACAATTGTTTGGACATCAGTTCCTAAAGCTAGCCTTCAAAAAGGATAGCCCCCTGATGAGAGCACACTGACAGTAAACCAGAAACTGACACACTTCTAAACCCTTTTCTTTACTCCACATGAATTTCAGTGGAGCTGGGCAGTGGGTTGCGCCCATGGAGTGGTGATGTGAGATGGCAGAAGCAGTATAGGTTGTTTTGGAGGCAACATTTTGGGACCTGACTTTGTACAAGTTGTTAACCTTCATGATATTCAGCCTCATTCCTTGAGAGAGCATCTGGCTTGCCACCCTCACAGGAATGTTGTGATTGTCAGCTGGGATCAATGTGCATGTGAGCACTTTGTAAATGACACAGCACTGCACCTATGTCTGCCTTATGATTTTCTCATTGACCTTTTGACATTATGTCTTAATTCCTGGGGCTCTCTGCAAATTTTGAAATAGTCTTTTCTCAGTTGAACATTCTACAAAGCTTCCTATAAGATCCCTTGCTTCTTCTTTCAATTAATAGGCTATTTTCCTAACTTGAGAGCTTCCCTTAAAGGCACCAATTTTCTCTTTGGAAAATATTAATCTCTTATTTTTCCATATATCCTTCTTCCTGGCTTGTTTCTGGAAATTCCAGGACCCCATAGGAGTCAGGATGGCACAAAAAGGGGACATATGGAGAATGGAAAGTGAAAGGAAATTGTTAACCTTCATGATATTCAGCCTCATTCCTTGAGAGAGCATCTGGCTTGCCACCCTCACAGGAATGTTGTGATTGTCAGCTGGGATCAATGTGCATGTGAGCACTTTGTAAATGACACAGCACTGCACCTATGTCTGCCTTATGATTTTCTCATTGACCTTTTGACATTATGTCTTAATTCCTGGGGCTCTCTGCAAATTTTGAAATAGTCTTTTCTCAGTTGAACATTCTACAAAGCTTCCTATAAGATCCCTTGCTTCTTCTTTCAATTAATAGGCTATTTTCCTAACTTGAGAGCTTCCCTTAAAGGCACCAATTTTCTCTTTGGAAAATATTAATCTCTTATTTTTCCATATATCCTTCTTCCTGGCTTGTTTCTGGAAATTCCAGGACCCCATAGGAGTCAGGATGGCACAAAAAGGGGACATATGGAGAGTGGAAAGTGAAAGGAAACCTTGGGTTGAGATAAGGGTACCAGGACATGTGGAGATACATGCCATTCGCCAGGTCTGCTAGGCCAGCCTGTCTCCATTCTCCTCTTGGATGCTATTTTTACCTCTTGTCTCTTACAGGCACCTGCACAAGCTCTTTTGATGTGGCTTTTAGAGCAGTCAGAGCAAGATCCTGCCCTGAGGAGTGTAAGAGAGCAACCGCAGAAGGAGATACTCTGTTGCAGAAGGATCTGGGAGAAGTGCTGTTCTAACTCTATTTCCTCTGGGACTCATGAGTCATCACTCTCTCTGGCCTCCAACTTTCCACTGGACTGAACTACCTTCTTGGTTTCCTTGTTTTCACCATCAACACTGGGTGCCCAACTTCCATCAGAGTTCCATTTCATGCTGAATCCAACAATATCGTTGGACTTTCTTTCACATCATCTCTTCCCTTTTCCTTCCTACCCCCCAAAACACTCAGATTCTGGACCCTATTTCACAACTAGACCCCTTTTGCTTATGTACCCTAACTCCTCACCTGACTCCACACTTCTGAAGAGACCTTTCCCTCTTCAGCCATCTATATTTCAAAGGCTGACTATATAGCTAAAGCTGCAAGACCCTTGGAGGAAACTCTTAAGCAGATCAAGGAGAAGAAAAATTTCATCTCCTGCATGCTTACCTGTGGGTGAAGAGGGCCAGATGGCCACGTAGTCATCCCCCTAATGTTTTGTTCATTGGCTCAGGCTGGGGAGGGGCTCAAATAGGACAAGAATCTATCACCAACTTAAGAGAAAGAAGATCCTAAGTACCATAGGAAACGCTTAGCTAGAGAAAAGCAAAAAGGGAATGCAGAATTGGAGACCTCAAAGAAGACAGCCTCTACGCAGGACAGTCTTATAGCAGGGACTTCTAGTAACATGTCATCCAACTATCTACCATAAGGCTGACAAAAGAGTACTTAGAAAACAGGACTAGACATGTGTTCCAGTGGTTTTATCCACTGAATAGAAGACAGATTCATGGCACAAAATCAAGGCACTGTCAACTTCTGTGCAGAGCTCAGATTCACTAGAAATCAGAACTACATCTATGTGCAAGTGAGACACTGAAACTCAGAAGAAAAGTCAGCCACTGGCTAGATCCTAAAGAAAAACTGAGATTAGGTACAGATCTAATCAAGGAAAGAAAGTCTGCCTGAGTAACTCAAGGCCCAGGCTGAGTTCAAAGAGATATTTTCCTGTGATTATAAAGATCCCTATATCAGTGTGGAAAAAAGGATGAGGAACACAGCCCGACCCCTTCAAGTAAACTCTTACATTGCTAAATGCTCTAAACCATAGGCAAGTCACAAAATCATAAAACTCATGAAAATTATGAGCTTCCAGAATGAGCTACTGTGTTTGAAACTTATCAGGGAGCCTGGACCAAGGATGCCAGGTCCAACAGACCATTCTCATACCTGCCCCAGAATCTGTCTCTGGGGCAGGATATTTCTTCTGGTCAATCATAAAGTTCTTCTCTATTCCCTTTCTGTTGCCTGCAAAATTTATCTCAAATGTTTCTATACAATCAGAGAAAATTAGCTGGTTCTCTCACTACTGAAGAGATTGTGCTTAGTTTTTCATAGTCTCAAAAATATTCATTCTAAAAGGTGAATGGTGTCCTTTGTCTCTGCAGAATTTGTGACATTTAGAGTATCCCAAGAACTGGAGCTTAGAGAAAAGCAAGCAGTCAGTTTTTCTCTCTGATTGAGAGCTGGCTTAACTTCTTGAAGCTGATGAGAGGGAGGGCCAGTGATGGTGGCATGGTACCCACTACCATTTCAAGTTGCTCCATTTACCTCTCTGAAGATATCCTGCTTAATACTTATTATAATACTACCTTTATAAAAAATTCAGAAGCTTTGAAAAATGAGAAAACCCATTAATTCCATGCCCAAGAGCTGGACTTAGCTCTCCCCCTGTTCCATCATCCTTTTGAACTGTATACTACCATGGTTGGAATGGCTGGGGTTACACAGGCATGAAAAAGGGCCAACATCTCCTACAGAACCTCCAGGAATAATAAGCAACAAACTTTACATGTTCCCAAAATGGAACTGGAGTTTGAGAGTCCCAGGTTTAGAATGATAAGGAGGAATTCTCCATGACCATGAATACTTGAGTGGAGAAAAACTTTCACCTGTACTCCCAGAGCTCCTTACATTCCTGATGTAGGCTACAGATCTCCTGGTGGCTCAGAGGTTAAAGAAACTGCCCTCAATGTGAGAGACCTGGGTTCAGTCTCCGGGTCGGGAAGATGCCCTGGAGAAGAGAATGGCTACCCACTCCAGTATTTTTGCCTGGAGAATTCCATGGACAGAGGAGCCTGAGAGGCTATAGTCCATGGGGTCAAAAGGAGTCAGACATGACTGAGCAATTAAGCACACACACACACAGGTTTGGAAAATAAGCATTGCGCTCCACTTAAGTGATCTTAAAATGTACAGTGGACCACAAATTACCCTTTCCTCTCTCCATGCAACAGGCTTTGGAGTAGCAGGAAACACAGAACCTCTAGCTGTGTTTAGTGAGCGGAAGATCAGAGGAAAGCAGAGGGTTCAGTTCAGTTCAGTTCGGTCGCTCAGTCGTGTCCGACTGTTTGAGACCCCATGAATCGCAGCACAACAAGCCTCCGTGTCCATCACCAACTCCCAGAGTTCACTCAGACTCACATCATCAAGTCAGTGATGTCATCCAGCCATCTCATCCTCTGTCATCCCCTTCTCCTCCTGCCTCCAATCCTTCCCAGCATCAGAGTCTTTTCCAATGAGTCAACTCTTCGCATGAGGTGGCCAAAGTACTGGAGTTTCAGCTTCAGCATCATTCCCTCCAAAGAAACCCCAGGGCTGATCTCCTTCAGAATGGACTGGTTGGATCTCCTTGCAGTTCAAGGGACTCTCAAGAGTCTTCTCTAACACACAGTTCAAAAGCATCAATTCTTCGGTGCTCAGCTTTCTTCACAGTCCAACTATGCTATTCTTTGGAACTCTGCATTCAGATCGTTCCTTTTCTCCTTTGCTTTTCACTTCTCTTCTTTTCACAGCTATTTGGAAGGCCTCCCCAGACAGCCATTTTGCTTTTTTGCATTTCTTTTCCATGGGGATGGTCTTGATCCCTGTCTCCTGTACAATGTCATGAACCTCCATTCATAGTTCATCAGGCAGTCTATCTATCAGATCTACTCCCTTAAATCTATTTCTTACTTCACTGTATAATCATAAGGGATTTGATTTAGGCCACATTTGAATGGTCTAGTGGTTTTCTCTGCTTTCTTCAATTTCAGTCTGAATTTGGCAATAAGGAGTTCATGATTTGAGCCCACTGTCAGCTTCTGGTCTTGTTTTTGTTGACTGTATAGGGCTTCTCCATCTTTGGCTGCAAAGAATATAATCAGTCTGATTTTGGTGTTGACCATCTGGTGATGTCCATGTGTAGAGTCTTCTCTTGTGTTGTTGGAAGAGGGTGTTTGCTATGACCAGTGTATTTTCTTGGCAAAACTCTATTGCCCTGCTTCATTCCGTATTTCAAGGCCACATTTGCCTGTTACTCCAGGTTTTTCTTACTTCCTACTTTTGCATTCCAGTCCCCTATAATGAAAAAGACATCTTTTTTGGGTGTTAATTCTAAGAGGTCTTGTAGGTCTTCATAGAACCGTTCAACCTCAGCTTCTTCAGCGTTACTGGAGCATAGACTTGGATTACTGTGATATTGAATGGTTTGCATTGGAAACGAACAGAGATCATTGAGATTGCATCCAAGTACTGCATTTCAGACTTTTTTATTGACTATGATGGCTATTCCATTTCTTCTAAGGGATTCCTGCCCACAGTAGTAGATATAGTGGTCTTCTGAGTTAAATTCACCCATTCCAATCCATTTTAGTTCACTGATTCCTAGCATGTTGACATTCACTCTTGCCATCTCCTGTTTGACTACTTCCAATTTGTCTTGATTCATGGACCTGACATTCCAGGTTCCTATGCAATATTGTTCTTTACAGCACTGGACCTTGCTTCTATCACCAGTCACATGCACAACTGGGTATTGTTTTTGCTTTGGCTCCATCCCGTCATTCTTTCTAGAGTTATTTCTCCGCTGATCTCCAGTAGCATAGTGGGCACCTACTGACCTGGGGAATTCCTCTTTTGGTATCCTATCATTTTGCCTTTTCATACTGTTCATAGGGTTCTTAAGGCAAGAATACTGAAGTGGTTTGCCATTCCCTTCTCCAGTGGACCACATTGTGTCAGACCTCTCCACCATGCCTGCCCGTCTTGGGTAGCCCCACAGGGCATGGTTTAGTTTCATTGAGTTAGACAAGGCTATGGTCCTAGTGTGATTCGATTGACTAGTTTTCTGTGATTATGGTTTCAGTGTGTCTGCCCTCTGAAGCCCTCTTGCAACACCTACCATCTTACTTGGGTTTCTCTTACCTTAGACATGGGGTATCAACTGTAGTCCAATGTAAAATATAAATTTAAAAACAAATACTTGTACAGGAAAAAAATAACCTATTCGTGTCTCTAAAGTATGCTTTTCATAGGCAGCCTATCATTAGGCTGTGTCATTTGAGCCAATATAACAACCTTTATTTAACTGGTGTGTTTGTACTGTTTTGTGATAATTTATATTGTTAGAATAAGTCTATCATCTCCATTTTATTTCCTATTTATCTGTTCTTTTTCTTTTTTTCTGCCTTCTGTTGGATCAAGTGAATGTGTGTTCCAATTCCTTTCTATCCTCTTCTGGATTACTAACTATAACTGTGTTTTAGTGATTTAGCATTTGTAGTATATACCTTTAGCTTATCCCAATTTACCTGCAAGTAGTATACTACTTCATATATAGTATAAAAGTCTTACAATAAGTACATGGTCATGTTTTGCCATTATATGAACATATGACTCCTCCAAAGATTGGCTTGGCCTATCTCTGGCAAGTACAATAGTGGATGTGACACTCTTCAGACACCCATATCTGGAAGCTCTCCAAGAATCTCCTTACATAAGGAATTCCAACGCAATATGAGGCATTAAATTTCCTCCTGAACATCTCAACAAAATCTGGAGCCATTATCTGTTGGTACCACCTGCAACAGAGTATCATCAATCAGGACACAGTTCCTAAGGGACTATACTTTTAGATGTTTCAACTTTATAGGCCCAGAGCTTAGGAGGGTCACTGAATGCATAGTATCAATGGCTTCACCTATGTTCTTCAGATTTTGATTCTCTGAGCTCTTTAAAAAATCCATGATTTGATTTCCATGTTTATCAACAAGCTATCTCATTTCTAGGATCTAGGAGAGTGCCTTTCTGAACATAAAAAATTAGAATTTAATCTTTAAATCAATTGAAAGTGATTTTCAAAGGAGTTTTTTTTTTCAATAATTAATTTTGGCTAAATAGAAGAGGAGTAGCTTTGTGCAAGCATCAAAACCCACAAAATAATAATAGTTCAAGAAACAGTCTACAATGGAAGAGGGGCAGTCTAACACAGTGGTTACGTGTGTAGACTCTGGCATCAGAATATCTGGGTTTGAATTATGATTTTTGATGAGTGGAAACCAAGTTACTCTTTGTTTTGCTTTTACTCTTAATATCTCGATTTTCTCTTATGTATAAAGGAATTAAAGACAGTTTTTCTGTTTTCTTTTAAAGATGGAACATGTGTGCTGACTTTAAAGCAGTTTTCTGGATTTAAAATATTGATACCAGCCTTTGTATAAAGATGATTTCTTCTTCAGTTTGGTGAAGATTCTGAGAGGAGCTGTGGTGACAATGGCATGCACTGGTAAAGAGACAGACCATGATGAGTGTGCTGCCTATTACCAACAAGGTGATGCTGGTGAGAAAGTAGTTCAGTCCTTTAGGAGACTGGAGATGATCCCAGATAACCATCTCAAGGATTACCTGAGATCCCTCACAGCTCTAAATTCACAAAACTAGCTGCTGGACAGTAACAATGATTTCCTAGAGAATTCTATGAATTTTCAATCTCCTCACCAAGTCAGAAATTCAGTATTTCCCTATCACAGAAACGTATTAAAACCTCTGTAACTCAGTTAGAGCACAAGCCATTAGAATGCAGAACCCTCAGTTTGCATCATATGTTGTACCACTGAAAGTCCTCATCAAAATGATTGAATAGGTTCCTCCAGGGCTACTGCAGATAAGGACTCAAACCAGCACAAGAGGAAGGTGAATAACTACATGAATAAAAATGATACTAACCTGGCTGTGCCTGGTATGTAAGTATTATGATGTAGAGCTGGCAATAACAAAACAAAAATGATACCTAAAATATTAAGAATCAATGTAGGGAAGTATGTCAAGAATTTGTCTGCAAAGATAACATAAAGAGAATTTTATGGGTATTTTATGCTCATGATTTTTTTTCAAATTGATTTTTATATGAGTATGAGCTAGAAATCAAGGAGTTTTGTTTTTTTGCACATAGATTTCCAAATGTTTCAGCATTGTCTATTGAAAAGACTATCTTTCGTCCATTGAGTTACCTTGACAATTTTGTTAAAAATCTGTATGTGTGGTTTAATTTCTAGGTTATATTATTTCATTGACCTATCATTCTTATGACAATACTTATAAGTATTATGACAATACTTACTTGATTACTCTATAATAAGCCTTGAAATAAGGTAATATGAGTTTGTTTCTTTTCAAAGATATCTTGTTTATTCTAGGTCTTTTACATTTTTATATAAATTTTGGAATCTGGTTGTCAAATTCTACACAAATGCCTGCTGAGATCTTTTCTGTGGGTGATTGCAATAAATATATAGATCAATTTGAGGAAAGTTCATATCTTATCAATACTGAATCTTTTTATCTGTAGAGTATCTCCTTGTTTACTTAGATATTTTGTGAAGCCCATTTATCAGGTCTAGTAGATTTTTAAAATTTAACTTACTTTTCAGCCACATCATGAGGCATGCAGGATCTAAGTTCCCCAACTAGGAATCAAACCTGTGCCCCCTGCTTTGGGTGTGTGGAGAATTGGCCCACCAGGGAAGTCCCTAGAATTTTTATAGCTTTTGAAATCTTCTGTGTAGACCATGTCATTTGTAAATAAAGACAATTTTATTTTCCTTTCCTGATTATACTCCACTCCCCTATTCCACCCCACCCCCTGCCTTTTTGCCTTCCCTATTGCACTGGCTAAGATCACCAGTACAATATTTATGAAGCAAAGTACAGCAGACATCTTTAACTTTTTCCCAATCTTGAGGCAGTCTTTCACTATTAAATATACTAACTTTAGATGTTCTATAGATATCCTTCAACTATTTGAGGAAGGTGGCCTTTATTCTGTTACTGGGTTTTATTCTAAATCGATATATTTTTGTCAAATAATTTCCCCCTATATATAGAAATGACCATATAGTTATACTTTCTAGGCTCTTGGTTTGTGGAAGTATAACAAAATCTTTCCTTTGTATACTGGATCAACTTCGCATTCTTGAATGAAACTCTACTTGGCCATGATGTACGTTTTTTAAAATATATATTTCTAGATCCGATTTGCAAGTAGTCTATTAAGAATGGCTATGGCTATGTTCAGGAAAAATACTGGTCACTTAAGTATTTTCTTGTAATATCTCTGGTTTTAGCATCAAGGTAATGGTAGTCTCATAAAGTATGTCAGGGATCCCTCCTCTTTTCTGGAAAGGATAATACAGAATTGGCTTTTTTTCTTATTTAGTTGTATTCAAATCTTTTCAATAACTTTAAGTCTCTGTAGAACCTGAATATGCCTATAATTTCTTTTTCCTGCCTAACTGTACTGGCTAGCTCCTCTAGTAAAATGCTGGGGAGAAAAAGAACTGGTAAAGGTTAAACAAGAAGGCAAAGTGCTAAATCTGAAATGAGATTTTATAGAAATCTACTATCAGATCAATGAGGCTGCCTGGGAGTTGTGATGGTGGAACGATCAAACAGGGTCTATAACGTGGGAACCGTGAAACTGTTCAAACCTACGTAAGGCCCAAAGCTGTCACTATATAAAACACCCTCCTCACCAAATTTCTCTATATTCTCAACATGATCCCTAGTCATTCTCATGCCTCCATAAGAGCAGTTAGGACATGTTTCAAGAGGAAATTTCAGAGTAGTTCAACCTTAGACCTTCTATCTAAGATATGAATGGTCAGTTATATCTTATGTCAGTGCTCTCAATTCAGTGTTCATAATGAGATCAGAAATTTGCCCACACAGGTTCCCACATCCCTCTCTGTCAAGCATGCCTTCTCCCCCTGCAGAAATTCTCATCCAGTTTTATAACAGATAATTCAGCCATGCAGGAAACAGATAAGATGGGCATGAAATGTGAAGGAATCAAGTGGAAACTGAGGGACAAAAGATAAAAAGAACTAATGTTAATTGAAAATGTGCTCTACACTGTACTTCTATTTACCAGTAAGAAAAAATATTCAGATAGGTAAAGCAGGCTTGCCTGAAGTCACACAATCTTTTAAGTAGTTGAGCCAGGATTAAAACCCAGACAATGTGGTTAAGTACCAAAGTCTTTCCACGATACCAAATTTTCAGTAAGGAAAAGTAAATATTTCAAGAGGAATAGGAGACATGGTCAAGAAGCATCAGTTTCAAAAGGATCCTTCCAAAGATACAGATCAACTGATATGCTTGAAATTGGAAAATGTGCAACTATCACCTTTGCTGAATCTGATCAACCTATCCTTCCATCTTTGTATATGAATTTTACATGTATTGTTAGGGGTCATGCTAAGCCCCTCACCCTACTTTTTTTTTTTTTTTTGGTCACACTGTGCAACTTGATCTTAGTCCTTTGACCAGGAATTGAACCCGGGGCCACAGCAGTGAAAATTGTTGAGTCTTATTATTAGGGACTCTCAAGCCTTTCCTTATTAATGTAGTTTCTTGGAATTGATTTTTTTAAATCAAGCTTTCTTCATGTCCTTTATAGGGAATTAATGCATATGACCAAAATGATGCCAAGTTAATATTAGCAATTTCATAATGTTTATTGTTATGGGGCATAAGGAATATGTACTTTGACAACACTCTATATACATAATTTGTTCTACTAACCATTCAATTCATAACTTTAAAAGCTCTACATGCCATGGTGAAAATGGCCTTCATTTATGTAATTATTTTCCATCATGTTTGCTGAGTTAGCTATCACCACACTACAGATATGAATTCTCTTGTAAAATTTTCTCTATAAAGATGCTGTCAACAAATTTATTAAATTAATCAAGTTCCTGTTATGTATTAAGCCTTGAGCTAATACTGAAAGCTTGTCTGTGTTTTTAGTTCACTATGATTTTTACCATTGCTATGAATTCTCTGATGTACAGTGAGTTGTGATTTCTGGATGAAAGCTTTCCCACATACAGCACACTGATAGGGTCTTTCCCCAGTGTGAATTCTCCGATGTAAAACAAGATCTGACTTCTGAGAAAATGCCTTTCCACATTCAGCACATACATATGGTTTCTCTCCTGTATGAATCCTCTGATGACCTGGGAGGTGAGACTTTTGAGAGAAGGCTTTCCCACATTCAGTACAAATATAAGGTTTTTCTCCTGTGTGTATCCTCTGATGTCAATGAGATGTGATTTCTGACAGAAGGCTTTTCCACATTCATTGCATTTATAGGGTTTCTCTCCAGTATGCGTTCTCTGATGTATAATGAGCTGTGACTTTCGGGAGAAGGTCTTCCCACAAGCAGTACATTCATAAGGTTTCTCCCCAGTATGAATTAACTGGTGTGTAATGAGTTCTGTCTTTCTGCTGAAGGCTTCCTCACACTGAGCACATTTGTAGGGTTTCTCCCCCGTATGAATTCTTTTATGTATAATGAGGTGGGACTTTTCACAGAAGGCTTTCCCACATTCAGTACACTCATAGGGCTTCTCTCCAGTATGAGCTCGATGATGTATAATTAGTTGTGACTTCTGGGAGAAGGCCTTACCACACTCTCTACATTCATAAGGTTTCTCTCCAGTGTGAATTCTCTGATGTATAATGAGCGGTGATTTTTGGGAGAAGGCTTTTCCACATTGACTACATTCGTATGGTTTTTCTCCAGTATGAACTCTCTGATGTATAATAAGGGATGATTTTTGAGAGAAGGCTTTTCCACATTCAGAACATTCATAAGGTTTCTCCCCAGTATGAGTTCTCTGATGTACAATGAGGTGAAACTTCTCACTGAAGGCTTTCCCACATGCACCACAATCATATGGTTTTTTCCCAGTATGAATTCGTTGATGTACAATGAGCTGTGACTTCTTAGCAAAGGCTTTTCCACATGTAGTACACACACAGGTTTTCTCCTTGGTTTCAACATTCTGATAATGAATAATGGATTGTTTCTTGCTGAAAATGTTTCCATGCTCATTATCATTGCAGGGAATTACTCCATTGTGAAGCTTCTCAAGGTTAGAATTGGCCACACTGTGGATGAATGATTTTCCACATTCAAAACTCTCATCAAGGTTTGTTCTTGAATTGTTCTTGTTACAACTAGGTAGGTCAATACTAGATTTCAAGTTCTTTTTAAAGGCATCATAGTTATAGGGTCTTTGTCTTGAAGCATCTGACTCTATGCATTCTTGAAATAATTTTCTCAGTGCATC